>PVHY01023001.1:0-21612 GCA_004024945.1 Uropsilus gracilis | reverse complement strand
GTGTCAATATGGTGAGTATTTGATTCCAAATGTCCTCCATGATTGCCTCAAGGTGGTCAAAAAGGTCAGACATAACCTTAGAAGAACACCTGTCACACAGTAAGAAATAAGCTGGGCCGGGCACGGTGATGCATGCCTGTAGGTGGCAGCCTAGGAAGCCATGGCCAGGGCCAGGGATCGCGGTTCGAGTCCTGCCGGGAGCACATAGTCCTCCGGGGACTAGTAAGACCTAGTCCCAAAAAATAGCTGGGCGTGGTGGCGCGTGCCTATAATCCCAGCTACCTGGGAAGCTGAGGATGGGGATTGCTTGAGTCTGTGGTACCCTGAGCAATCTGAGCCTGCGATTCCATGGGCAAAAATAGCAAGACCTAGTGTCCAAAAAAAAAAAAAAAAAAGATTTGGCAACCAGACCAGTCATATACTAACCAGCAGAAAAACTTCAAACACAGTATAGTATGGCTTCAGAATTAGACAAGTTCCAAAGTTTCTCCAAAATTATTTGTCCAATCTGAATAATTATTTAAATAATATAAAAGTTTCTATTTATATTAATATTGACAAACTTTGAAAACTTAAGAAAAATGGCCCTTGACAAATTTTATGAAAAAATACCTCATTTGGTTATGTTTTGTTTATCTTTAATCATCAGCTGGATTAAAATGTTTCATAAGTACTATAAGATCATTATATTCCTATATCTTGTTTTTCTATTTTATAGTATAAATTGTTAGTAGTTACCTTTTAAAAAATCTTTAGGTGTTTTTAACAGTGTACTTGAGACAAAGAGTTTGATCTTATTTTCATTAAAAAGTAGAACTTGGTTAGGGAACAAGAAAGTCACTGTAGAGTTTAAGAAAAGTAAGAAATCAAAAACTCCTAATACCTAGCCTAATATTGCAAAAGTTCAAGGCATAAATAAATTGATGCAGAGTTGTAGTCACAGCAGGTGAAACAGTTGATTGGGCATGATTCCCCACGTTTAGTTCTCTGGTTATGATGAACATGATGGGTCTAATAGTCAAGTTCTCAGTTCGTTTACTTGTTTGGTTTGTTAGCACAGGCAAGTCACTGAAAGTCAAAAAAGGTAAACAAAATATGAACTTACCATCTGAAATTCTATGTAGCTGGGTATAGAGGAGCTGAAAAGGAGAAGGATGAAAGGGGTGCAAGATCACAATGAAATTTGTCTGACAGTCAGTGTTGAGCCCATCATCTCTATACTTAAGCTTGCAGACACAGAATAGTGCTCTCTAATTTGCGTTCCATAACACATCTTTTCCACAAATGTTAAAGAATGGTATGGGAAACAAAACTGATGGTCATAGACATCTAAGAAATTATGGGACCATCAAAGTTAAATACAGTCTGCACTGCATTTTCAGATTACTCGATATATGTGTGTGCATAGAGAGCCTTTAAGAAAGAAATCGAATCTGTACCAGTTACCATGTTTATATTCACATGATCAGAGGATTTTTTCATGAAGTATCTTCAGTACTTGGAGATAACAGGACATAAGTAGCCATAAGAAATGTTAGATTGTACAGGATACACAAATAACTGGGGTATGCAGATGTTCACTGTGATTAAGCAACAGCTATTTCTAATAATGTGTCCCACAGGGATCAAGAAAAAGTGATGAGCATATCACCTAAATATTTTCGCTGGCCTCTTTCTTAGGCCAGGTAGGAAGTGTTAGTTTCTGCTGAGAAGCCGAGAACACTCAAAACTGAATAATTTTCCACCCTCAAATTCTTTTAGAATTATGTTGAATCTAAAAAAAAACCCTACTTTCTAGTAACAAGACAGAAGCTATCATACAGCACCATATTTTTTCAGACTGAATTTTGAGGATCAGAAAACATGATTTAAATTTTAAAAATATTCAAATAATTGTTGGGTATCTCTTATTTGTCATTTTCTATATCCTGCTTCAATGTTAGACATGGTCAAGCTACATTTTAGTTCTCATGAGGCTGCATCAGTATTTATTTGTCAGAGAGGAGGAAATCAAAGGGTAAATTGACACTTTAGCAGAAAATGATAAAAGCTGTAATTAAGGCATGAAAAATCACAATGGGAACCCATACTAAGAATTTTCTGGCCTACATCAGAGAAGTTTATGGTGGTCTCAGAGAAAAGGCAACATAGATGGGTAGGAAAAGACTACTGTGGAGACAATTTGAGTCTGGCGCCTTAGACTACTCAGAAGTCCTGACACCCCGTGTAGACAATTTGAAAGAAGCATTCTATATAAACAGTGTGTCAAGCACATAAGTATAATAAAGAGCACTTTACTTAACAAAAAAATCGGAAGTTAGCTGAACACTTTTTTTTTTTAATAAAGAGTAGTTGGAGGTGACTCTATAGAGAAAGACTACACCAGATTATGAAGGATAATATATGGGAGACAAGGATTTGGGCTTTCTTATGATGGCAATGGGGAAATTATTGAAGAGTGTTACGTGATTGTGGAATAATAACGTATATGAGGAGTTTCATAAAAATAACTTTAACAATAATAAGGGGTCTGACTGGAAGCTTGGATTAAAAAGTTCCAAGTTAAAAGCTATTTATTACAAATTGATTTAAGACATGATTAGGTCTAAACAAGGCAGTGATGATTGCAAACCATGCCAAGCTGTAACTTTCTGTAAATTAATTGAACTTTTCTATAGCAACGCTATTAGTAATTATAGGGCAGACGTTTGATAGAGATATTAATTCTTTAAAGTTACCACTGATCAAAAATTGGTAAGGTGTAACATCTCATTCCATGTTATTACATGCTTGAAAGCTAACCAGAGCTGAGATACCAAGAGTAGGATATTTAACAATCTCATTTTGGATACATTTCACTGTGTTTAAATTATGAACTTGGAAACCTTAAAACCAGTCAAGACTACTGTCATTGGTATAGAAGGAACTGCATTGAGGAGCAACATAAATATGATGGAGATAATTTGATCATTCCCTTAAACAGGATCTAGAACCAACTGAAATCTGGAGGGAACAAAAACCAGGGTTTATCTCTTATTAGCAGATATGGATCCTAAGAAGCCCTGATGCATGAAAATTATTCTCCCTACACCCAGACACTAGGGAAGATCCGTTTTCTATTCCAGTGAATCATATACTTGAACTATATCTTGTTGCCTTTAGTCAATTTCCAAAAAAAAGTTTCAATGACAATCATTGCTATTGTGTTTGGAGATGACACAAACATTCTTCCTTAATTCTTACCTTCACACCTACCTTTCAAACCAAGATTTCTGCTTATAATATACCTGCCTTCTCAGTTATGTTCTGAAAAATAGTCACCCCTACCATCTTCGTAAGAGTAATTTATGCACTTTAACTAATTTAGCTATTACTTCAAACTGCAAGTAGGCCTACTACTATCCTTATTCTACAGATGAGAAAGCTGGGGTCCAAATTAACTAGTTAAACTGTATTAGAGATAAGACATCTAGTAAATAGCATAATGTGGCAAAAAAAAAAAAAGTATGGACCTAGAGTTTGTGCATTTAAATATGGTGCATAATCTACACACTGAAAAGCAGGTCTTTACTGTTCTGTACTGAAAAGAAACGTTTGTCCATTTCACACAGTCACTGCAGCTATTAGTTCAAAAGATAATTTAATGGTAGTAAACTGCCAAAAAGAATTTTAATACATTTCAGAAGTATTCACTTTTAATTCCTAAGAATATTCATGATCCAGGTGCGCTCTGATACCAATAAATTAAAGACATCTTTTCTGAGAACCAACCTTTACAGGGACAAGAAAGAGAGCCATGTCTATCTTTGTAAGAAGATCTAGATTCCAGTTAAAAAGTAGGTAATCTAAATAATTTTACAATATCCTAAGCCATTTTTATTTAATTAATTAAATGATTAATCAAGGGTATTTATTGAATACTTTGAATACTTTATTGATCATTTGAGTTTCAGGTGTAAGTCTGTTGCTAGTTACATTACTTTCTAAATTCATTGCAATAATAAAGTCTCACGGTCAGAAAAGAGGTGATAGTGGAACAAGCCTTTGTGGGAAGAAACTTTATGACTGGAAGGAGAAAGGCTTTAAAACATACATGAGCATTCCTTAGAACTTTCAGTGAGACACAATAGCAAAGACACACACACAGTACATACACAAACTACTCACATGTCTACCAGTACAACAACCTATGTCTCTGAACTTTATTACAGTTGATTAGAGATAAAAAGATAACCCTAAACTCAAAAAATTTCATAACATGTAGATAGAGTGGTTATTGAATATTTGCTTCAGAATTTAAATATGACTGGGAATCTGTGAAAAATAAAAAAACACTGGTTATAAGAATGATGGTGTAAGGGATATAAAAAATGCAAAGGTATTCTTTTGATGAACCCTTTCTAGCATACATACACGTTACATTAAGAGGGATTATTTGCTCAGAAAGTGGTAATTTCCATTTTAAATGCATCTGAGATTTCAACTATTTTTAGTGGTACAAAATTTTTACAACCTTTGACTCAGTACCTCCTACTAAACGCATCCTTTCAAAAGCATGAAATGTTGAAGGTCTGTCTATATTATTCAAACCAGCAATTAGAACCAGATGTTACTGCACTTTATATTTAGACACCACATTTCAATATCTAAAAAAGAATGCTCATGAAGGACAGAGAGAATAATTTATAAACGCAATTAAAGCGTATTGTTTAGATTCCTTCTCACTAATTTACCTGATTGCAAAGTAAAATTAAATGAATTCATATTTAAATGTAAAATTGGTCCAATGAGTAATGAAAAATTTTAAACTATATATAAGGATAGGAAGATATCTGGTATACTATTGTATCATATACATTTCTTTATCAGTTTTATAGTTTTACTGTAAAGTATTTCATCTTTTAAAAAGGCAATCAAATTTTAGAAATTATTATATAAATTTGTATTAATTTTATTTTCTTGTTTTTTCCCAATAGTTTGCTCATTGAATTTATATTAATTTCAAATAATATGTGTAGAATGTTAAGGAATAACTTGAAACTATATGCTGTGTACAGTAGCAAAGCTTTTAACATATTAACATCACAGGCAGCATAAGCTTTTCCTGAAACTTGGCATGTTATTCATTTGGGGAAATAACAGAATGGAAGGTCTATGGCCCTTTCTAAACTACATGTCATACATGTGGAGTGTAAATGTAGCATACAAAATATAGCTAACTCTTAAAGTGTGGTTGATTCAAATTATTGGTGCTTATGGAAAAAAATAGAAAAAAATAGAAAAAACAGCTAAGTACTTCTTTCCTTAATTATTGAATAATACAGTAGGAGCTTGTTTTGATTTAGTACATTATGGCACTTTCTGGGCAGTAGATTTTCTTCTTAACTATGATATTTACTTTGGATAAAATGAATGGTAATTTCTGAGTGTATGTCAGTAGTTGGTGGCACAAAGAGCCTCTGCCATAGATGCTAGCTACAAGGATACAACGGATAGTCTGATGCTTTGATAGATACACAGGACTGAGAAATGAAACCAGTGATGATGTGAGAAGTTGCTAAACTAGTGAATACTGAAGAATGGTCATTGATTCCTAGTGTTATTATATCTAGGTAATTACTGGAACACAAGCTTATTCATGTTTGTTCTCGACTTGGTTTACTTATAATTCAAGGGGTTAATAAATGCTGTAATGTTTTTTTAACTTTTAGATCACTTTTCAGGTCATTATTGTATGTGAACTTAAAATGTAAAGAGATAGTTCACTCATTCATTCAAGATATTAATTAAGCACATACTTTATAACATATACTACTAAAAGTGCTGGAAGAAGAATTTACGTTAATTAGAATTAGTTTCTTCTGTAATTTCAAAAATATGAAAATAATTGTAGCTTAAGTAACAGTAACTATTATATATATGTATACTTCTTGTATAACAAACACTACTCTAAATATTTTACATATTTTATCTCATTTAATTCTTATATATAGCATTATGGTTGAGTCATTAATGGAATTTATAAATAAGGAGATGGAGATTACATTTATTTTAATAAGCTCACATAGCTAATAAGAAAAAGATCTAAGACTTAAAGTTAGTCTTCAAGTTTCTGAGACTTTATTCTTTGCCATGGTGTTAAGTTTCCTCAAGTAAATAACAGCATATCCTTAACATATATATTTTCAGGTAAGGAGACCAGGTCAAGCTGATATGTGAGAACACAATCACCAAAACCAAAAATATTTTAAATCTTGTTATCCTAACTTGTATATACATTGTCTACACCAGTCTAAGGACTAAGTACCAACTATTACACTTGCAGAAAGGTGGAGAAAAGGAGGTGATTAAACTATTTTCTTTTAAGAAATTTTCCCAGATTATTAACAAGCAATATCCTCATATATCCCATTGACTATAACTTACATGTGATTATAAGCCATTTTATTTTACGTGACCCAAGTTCAACTGCAATTTGAGGTTTAAAACACTCAAGGAACAAAAACAGTATTCTTTATTAAAAATATTTTTGTTTTATTAAATACTTTTTATCATTATATTTGTTTACTTTTCCTTTTGGGTGTTCCTCCCCCTTCACCTTCCTCTTGTGCCCTCTCTGGTCACTCCATTTCCTCTTTCACTGCCAGTTGTTGGTCAATTTTTAGCCCATTGAATTCTTTTCCCATGTGAAAACATGTTTTCCTGGGACAAAGCTGCCTGTGCTTAGTTTTCCAGATGTATCTTTACTGGAGGTAGCCAGTTCACACATTTGAATCCTTTCAGTGACTCCTCTTTCTTACTGGTCATCTTCTCCAATCTAATTTCTGTAACATTTTGCTTCTTCTTTGCTTTTCATTTCAGTCTCTAGCATTTAGAGCTTTTCTCTCAGCTGGTGTCTATATAAAAATTTCTTGATTAGGCTAGCACTGGCAGATGGTTAATCTGACTGATTTTGAGGCCTCTATCCCATCTCTGTGGCCTTCTTCCCATGGAAATGGGAGAGTGCCTAGTTTACACTGAAGGCATCTCTGAAATGGGAATACCATTCCCATCTCTGGAAGCCTTATAGGTGTTTCTATAACATCTTGCTACAATACTTGATTTCACAGCCTTGTGTCGCCATGGATCAGAAATGTTTGTTTGTCCTGGGCTCTAGTTCTTTCTCCTCATTCTCCATCTCAAATGTATCTGCCCTTGAGTTAGTGATTTATTTATTTCTGGTGAGGATTGACTGGATTTGGAGTAAACCAGAAGGGGTGATAATCTCCCTCCACTCCCCCCACCTTTGTTTATAAAAATATTATTTTATTTTATTTTATTTTATTTTATTTTATTTTTTTATTTTAGAGACTAGTCTCGCTATTTTTGCCTGTGAAACTGCAGGCTCTCGTTGCCCGGGGTACCCCAGACTCAAGCAATCCCCAGCCTCAGCTTCCCAGGTAGCTGGGATTACAGGGGCGCGCCACCATGCCCAGCTATTTTTTTGGAACTAGGTCTCGCTACTGGCCCCAGGTGGGACTCGAACCGCGATCCCTAGCCCCGGCCGCTTCATAGGCTGAAGCTTACAGACACGAGACACCGTGCCCAGCCCTTGTTTATAAAAAAAAATTGTTTATAAAAATAAAACTACCCCTTAAGAAATTTCTCCTTTCAAAATATTCCCACTGCTACTCTTACTACTTCCTTCTTTTTTTCTAAGAGAATTCAGACGTCATTGGTAGATTTTGATTTTTGCTGGCTCTCCCTCACGTGTTATCTCATATGTCTCTAAGTAATATTGGCAAACTGGAAAATAACAAAATTCCTCAAGCTGAAGAACATCAATTTTTTTTCTCCATCTGATGAAAGCTGATTAAATGGATTTTCATTAGATTTTCTATCAGGTTGGGAAAAATATTTTCTTGTTGATTATTTCATATATTTTTATAGTTTTATTTTTAGATTATTTGTTAAAACCTAAATAATTACATTACATTCGTTAACTAGAAATTCAAACAATATAATTATCTGATTCCTGGTAAAGTAATTCATACTATCATCCAAAACAAAGAAAATACTATTGACTTGGAATGTTGTGGAAATTCATGATACTTCCAGAATATATCCTCATTATTGGTCTAGAGTGCCATTTCACTTCAGATAACACAAGGGAGACATGACTCCTATTTTCTCCTATTTTCCAAAATCTCTAATCACATTTGCCTGAAAGTTGAAAGGCTATGAGAAGTCATTGATACCACAAAATGAAATAAAGTCCCATAATTACAAATCACTTGAAATAGCTTGAAGTGTAGCAGGATAGACTATATTCTCTAAATCTGTAATGATCCTCAAAGGATCCTGGAAACACATGGATTAACTTGGAAAATCAGGTGCTTAGACACACATATGAAATGGAATCCTTCAGTTTTTGATAGTTTTCACATTGATTTTCTGGACCCTTCCATGTGCTTGTTGTCTGCTGCCTCCTTATTTTCTCACAAACTCTTTAACCATTCTGACTGTTGTCAGAAAGGAAGCATTTTAAGTAACCAATAACTATGTTTAATGTTCACAAGGAAAAGCCACTTATAAAAACAGTTTCCAAAGGATAGAATCCAAATAAGTGCTTCCCAAATCAAAAATTAAAGTTCTAGCACTTACAAGTAGTTGACATATATTATGTGACTATACACTTAAAGTATCATCTATAAATTTCCTCATGAGTCATAGTTGGCTTTTTTTAGAATAACCAAGAAGTTTGCTATTAGTGATAAGTGATTTAACACTTACCAAATCAAAGTAAGTATTTTCCAAGAATAACAAGAACTATGACACAAAGAAATACCATACTTGTGGATTGGAAGAACATTTGGAAAGTAGCCATCTTACCAAAAGCAACATAAAGATTCAGTGCAATCCCTTTCAAAATTTTTATGGCATCATTCAAAGAAAAAGAACAAACATTACTGAAATTAATATGGGCCAACAAAAGATCAGAAGTAACTGAAAGCCCAAAAGCACTTCTTCACAGAAATATCTAGGAATCTATATTTTAAAGAATTTTCCAACTTTTTAAAAGCTAATATATCTGGGTGATTCTGTTACAAACTTAAACTTGAAAGCCACTGACTGGCTTAAGCTAACATATATCCTGTGGAAGCTAAGGCTGTTCTTACTATGAGCAGTGTTGACTGAAGATTTACAAGCTCTTTGAATCTACAGATGAATATAATAACACTTTATCATATTATACACTATGTGTTGTCTGTTATTAAGTATCCAAGGAACAATAACACTACAATGAATAGAATTCCACTGTTCAAACAGTGCAATGATAATTTTGGCTCATAATAATAACTGAACTTAGAAGATACTCAGTAAAAGAAAGAATAAACTTATTATTTTATGCAGATCTAATTTATTCTATTTGTTTGGAAGTTGGTATTTGGTATTTTATGTGGAATATATATGTTTGTGGTCTTTCAAATTCCATTCTAAACCAATTTGTCCCCAGGTCTTTGGGAGAGTTCATTATTATTCTCTTGTTACTGACATTTAAGCACCTCCTTTTGTGTTTCAATTAAATCTTCTGCAGGAAGTGTTTCTTGTCTTCCTCTAGCTGTAGACCTCAAATGACTGTGATGGAGGAACATTTTCAGTTCCACCCCAAAGGACAGCATTTTCTTTATCTCTCCATGGATCATCACCTACATCCAGAACAGAATAGTTTGCTTTTTCCCACTGGCCACAGACTTTTGGACAATGGTCTCAGCCAGGATTCAATTCAAACCCCTCCACATTGTAACATCAACAGAGTCTCATATTTCTTAAAGTTTTTCTGTAGAAAACTGGATAGGAGATCATGCACAAGAACCTAAAAGTGAGTGTGAATGCCTGGTGTCTGCAACTCACAGAGGTCTATTAACTGAATGCTTTTTAATTATTTTTATGTCAGCCTTGTTTTTACTTGTACTTTCTCACAGGTGAACCAGTGTTCACATTCCTATACCTTCATGAAAGTACTTGTTTTTTCTTAGGTTTCACATTAATTGAACTCACCAATCTGATAACCTCAACAAGAATCTAGATCTTTTCAACTGTCTGGTTTGTTCTTGTTAGACTAAGAAATATTCTTCCTGTCTCATAACTAGATTTCACAAGAATCTTACTAATTAGTTTCCCTGTCATATTTCTTTCTCCAATTCAGTTTATTTTTTCCAGTGCTTGTTTCACTATGTCCTCTTCCAAAACATTCAATGGTTTTGTATTTCATTACTAGCTAATTCTTATGATATAATCTGACATTCAGAGAATCATACTCTAGTGTTAAGGAGAACTTCAGAATTATTTACAGTTTGAGCCTATCTACTTTAACAACCATTCTTTTTACTAAGTCAAACCAATCCATATTTAGGCACAATTACTCAAAGTTTCAATCCACAAATATTCATCAGGTACTTAATTGCTATGTATCATAGTTGGTACTTAATTGCTGTGTATCATAGTTGGTACTTCAGATTTATGCTATGTATCATAGTTGGTACTTCACATATGGCCTTTCCCTCATAAAGCTACATACAGTTCCAGTGCACATTTTGCTAACATGCATTTTTCACCTTAGCTAATTCTCTGCTACTCTACAACGATTTTCAACATCCCATTCACATCTCAGTAGCCACCTTTCATAGAAACTTTAGTTTATGCTTCATGATCTTCATGATGCTTTTTCCCCCTTCCTTGACTTTTAAGATAATTAATTTACATCTTCCTTTATTCCTAATTAAGGCATAAATTCAATGAAAGAATGAACTAAACCATAGCAAATCTTTATGTTCCACATAGTAATAGTTGACATTTCAGTTGCTCAATATAGATTTACAAAATGAGATTATATGCTATAGTCATTAGAAATATGCACTACTGTTGAGATTCAATCATTGTATGCTTTAAGTCAAGCTTTTAAACCACTCTTATTTTCCTCATGAACAATGAAGAATATAGGGTTTTTGTAAGGATAAATTGGATTTTTGTATGTAACATACTTGACATGTAACAAAGATATCATAAATAGAAGACATGTTAGTCCTAAATTATATTGTCATAAAGCACCCACTGATGTTGTAGGCTGGTTTTACTCTGGTACAGACATCAGTTCTCCAAAAAGAGTCTGAACTTAAAACCTTAATAGCTTCATTAGTAGTTGGTATAGAAAGTATTGCTGATCTTTTGTTTGTCTTCCCCATTACAACCATGTGCACACATAGCAACACCTGTAGTAGCATGGTAGAACATTTGAATTGCAGTGTATATACCTAAGTGAAAAGGCCACTGTGAAGTAGAATTTAAAATGTTTAGATAATGTTCAAAACTTCAGTAAAAATTGAGATTCATAATGTACTAAATAAATATTTTTGTCAGAAACCTAAAGTAGAAAATCTAAGTCCATTTAAATGAGGAGACAGGTGAATTTAAATGCATTTTTTCCTATTTGTGATAGGCTATTTACAATAGATTTTGAGAGCAGTATATAACAATAAAATTGTTATTAAACATAACAATCAACATTGATAATCACAGGAAAAAGGTGCCAAACTTAAGCTGATGACTTTCACCTCTCCAAGTATATTCTAAACTATTAAAAGTTAAAAAACCTAGATGGAGTCTCAGCTGAATCCTACCAAGCATTTATGGGGGAAATTATACCAACTATGCATAGACCAACATCTCTTATGAGCATAAATGCAAACACTCTGGAAAAATTAGCAAATTAAATTCAACATACATAAATATAATTTCACATTGTGAAAAGTGGAATTTACTACAGGTAAGACTATTTAACATTTAAAAATCAAATAATAAAATCTATCACCTAAACAAGAAAAGACTAAAAAAATATAGTCATATTCATAGATGAAATTAGATTATTTGACAAAATCTAGCATGTATTCATGATAAAAATCTCTCAGCAAAATAACAGAGAACTTCCTTAACTTGAATAAAGACTAAAAAATGAACATTGTATTTAGTACTAAGAAAGAATACTAGGTATTTTCTAAGGTCAAAATAAAGACAAAAATCTCTCCACAAGACTCTTATTCAACTGAAAGGACCAGCTAATGTGATAAGACAAAAAAAAATGAAATAAAAGATACACAGAGAGGGAAGGAAAAAATAAAATTGTCTGTACACAAATAACATGCTTGAACATGTAGAAAATTCCAGAGTTAAGAAAAATCTAGGATATAAGTATATATCCTAAATTATAGCAAAGTTACAGGATATTAGGTCACTATACATATGAATTAATTTTCAATATACCTTCTGTGAATAAGTGGGATTTAAGTTTAAAATTATAAGGACATTTACATTGTTTTCCACAAGAGAGAGAAAGGAATGTTTAGGCATATAAACCTAATTATACATATACATATAAAAGAGCTATACAAGGAAAACTACAATACTCTCCCAAAATAAATCAAAGAATAATAAATAAAAGGAGAGATAACCCATGTTCATGGAAAGGGACTTTTAATATTGTTAAGATATTGAGTTTTCCAAAACTGACATATAGAATCTCTGTAACCTCAACAAAATTCCCAGTTAATTCTGTGGATATTGAAAACTGATTCTAAGTTATACTGGGATGCAAAAGATCCAGGATAGTCTACATGATATTGAAATAGAAGAACAAAGTTGAAGCATTTATACCCTCACTGTCAAAGTTTGTTATATAATTCTATGAAAATAGAAAAATAGATACTAGGGAAATATAAAGAAATAGATCAATCAGATAAACCAGTGATGTCAGAAATAGAACTGATCTCTGACAAAGACAAAGGCAATTCATTGGCAAAAGAATAGCCTTTTCAACAAACGCTGGACACCCAGTAGGGAGAAAAGAATGTATATGAGGATATTATAATCTTTACACTTCCCCAAAATTAAACTCAAAATGTACCAAAGTCTTAAATATAAAACACAAAACTATAAAACTCTGAGAATATAACATTAAAGAAAATCTAGATACCTTAATTTCGCAAATAATTTTTTAGATACAATATAAAAGGTTTAATGCATGAAAGAAAAATTGGTGAGTTGGACTTAACTAAAACTAAAAACATTGTCATGAGATCAAGAAAAATAAGTGACAGTCTAGAAAAGGTTTTACAAAAAGTTCATATGATTGACAAATGACTATTACCTAAATTATACAATAAACACTTAAAACTCAGTAAAAAATAATAAATAACCCAATTGAAAGAAGCAAAAAGATCTGACTGGACTCATCAAGAAAACTGAAGTACAAATGATATGTCAACATATCATACTTCATTGAGGAATTGATTTTTAATTAATAATTAATAATAATAATACAGATAATTTCAAATGTTACTGAGTATGAAGACTAACAAGAAATATTCATCATTGCTGTGAATGAAAAGTGGTACAAGTACTTTGAGCTGAAAACTAATATCCATGCAGCTTTATCCATAACTGCCAGAACTTGAAAACAACCAAGATGTCCTTCATTAGGAAAACGAGCAAACCATGGTACATCCAAACTATATGATATTATTCAAAACTAAAATGAAATTAGTTTTCCAGGCATAAAAAGACATGAAGGAAACTTAAATGCACATAATCTGAATAAACTACATATTATCTGGTTTCAACTAAGTGACTTTCTGGAAGAAAAGTCTAGAGTCTTATTACTCTAGAGAGAGTAATTAAGTCTTATTACTCTACAGAGAGTAATAAGGTCAGTGGTTGCTAGGGATTCCAGGTATAAATAGGTAGGGTAAGGGGGATTTTTTTTTCTTAATTATGTTATTTTTATATTGAGACAACCTTGGTTTATAACACTGAAGATAATTTAGGAGTGTAGGTTCATTCCTTTTAAGAAATATGTTACCACATCATATCTACCACCAAAGCACCAATAATCTTCCAACACAGTCCAATAAAGTATCTGTAACATGTCTATATTTGCTAAAAACAGAAGGAAAACATAAATAGCTAGGACTACATCAAATTAAAGCCCTTCTTCACAGCAAAAGAGACCATAACCAAAACAAAAAGAAACACAATGAAATGGAAAAAATTTTCCACACAAGAGATAAGGGTCTATTATAAACGATCCACAAAAGAACTCACACAACTTAACAAACACAAAGCAAAAAAATGGGGAGGAGAGCTCAAAAAACTCTTAATCAAAGAGGAAATACAAATGACCTATAGCCATATGAAAAAATGCTCAACATCACTTATAATAAGGGAAATGCAAATCAAAACCAAAATAAGATACCACCCCACACTAGTAAAAATGGTATATATAAGAAAAAATGGGTAACAACAAGTGCTGGATTGGATGTGGAGAAAAAACACTTTTACACTCCTGGTGGGAATGCAAACTGGTTCAGCCACTATGGAAACCTGTGTGGAGGACCCTCAAACTACTGAAAATGGAACTACCATTTGACTCAATAACTCCACTATTGGGAATCTACCCAAAGGATACCAAAATGCTAATTCAAAAGGACACCTGTATTCAAATGTTTAGTGCAGCACTATTTACAGTAGCTAGGACATGGAAACAACCCAAATGCCCCCAAACAGAGGAATGGTTGATAAATGGTTGTGGTGTATTTATGCAATGGGAAATTATTCATCAATCAAAAAGACAAATATGAATGCAGTTGTGATAATATGAATGGACCTAGAAGGAATCATGTTAGTGGAAAGAGATCAGAAAGAAAAAGATAGAAACCAGATGGTCTCACTTATAGATGGGATACAGGGAAAACAAACAAAAGGTCAAGAAAAAGTCAAAACAAGGTAACAACAGAACTAAAGCCTACAGCAAGGTTGGGGGGAGGTAGAAAGTTGAAGAAATGTCAAGGGTGATATGGTGGTATGAGAACCCCAGGGACTACAATAATGTAAACAACAGAGATCAAAAACCTAAAACCTAAAAAAAGAAAACTAAAAAAATTTATCTGTATCACCTCTCACCCTAAAACTTCCTACTCGTGTCAATACAGGCATCTTTTCACAAACCTGTTCCTTTCAGAGGCAGCCCATCCTGTCTGCTCCTATCTGTGTAAGCATTCTTTATTTTCCGTTCCTTTTTTTCTTAACACACTACCCTTATAGAAATAGAAAAAAAAATTAATAGTAACTTAGAAATTTGAACTAGTTTGACTTTTCCTGAAGGTGGTGGTGCTGTAGTTTGATTTGATTTGATTTTTTTGTATGTATCTTAGTTTACTACGGTGGATATTCAAACCTCTTTGTAGTCAATGAACAAAGAAGGAGAGAAGGGCATAGAAGGGTTCAGACATTGGTACAAATATGTTGAGATGGTAGGACTGACTCATATTTGTAGCACCACCAAGTATCCTTCCTCTCGAGTATTCCAGACTTTTGACTTCACAATTTGGATACTGTAGGTGTGCTTCACAAGGTCAATGCCAGTCAGAGGGGAGACTGAGAAATGAAATCTAAAGCACTATTTCTATTCTATTGGGCATCTAGTTTACATGCCCAGTTCCTCCTCCTGTGTTTTCCCACTCTAGAGAGTACACCTTCACACCAATTCACTCTCTTCTCCCCAGAACCCCTCTAGAGCTGGCAATCCTGCCATGAGTGTACCCTGCACTGACCATAGCCTCCTTATATGTTGGACTTTGATGTCCAAGGAGTGTTCCAGATTCACCCCAACCCACAAGACTCTCTGGTGTAGTGTCCCTCTGTTTAACTGTTAAGATATTTCTCTTGGGGCAAAATAAGGAACCTTTTCTATTATCATCTTGGTGAAGTCTTTGGGAAAAAAGGACTTGCCAGACACCTAAACTACAGTGTGTAATATCGGTAGCTGTGTGTGGTCTCATTATTGGCCTGCCTTGATAAAGTGGCTGAATGTTTGCTTAATTGGAATACCAATTAAGGTGGAGTAGGTTAGGCCAGGACTTGAGAAGTTTCAGGTGAAACCCCTTTGTTGTTGATTGTTTGTTGGTGACTATAAAAGTCTGGTGCAAAATAAACTGGGGGTCACAGTTCAGAGAGAAAGAGAGGCTGTAAGACACTTCTGTTGGGGTTTTCTTGACACGATGTCAGTTCTTACCCTCCCCCTCAGGACCATTTGATTACATCTCCACTGGCTCGTGACATATAATACCAAAAATAGTTGACAATTCTCATTATACATCAGTCAAAACCCATAATAACAGGAGTAAATCTAAAACTATGGACTTGGATTGATAAAGACGTACCAATGTTATTTCATGAATTTTATCAAATATGCTACACTGACTTGACTTTTTGATGGTGAACAAGATAGTTATAAATAAGTAATATAGGAAATATCAATGCTTGTTCCTCAAATTTTTGTAAACTAAAATGGCTCAAAGACTTACTAATTAACTGTAAGTAAATGGATCAAAGAGAAGATGAGAGAATCAGAGAGCATTAGAAGATTTGTAGTTCCTCCTACAAAATCAAATAGACTATAAAAGAGAGAAAATGCAGGGACATAATAATCATCAAAAGGTGAAAAGAAAAGTGATTTCAACTAAGGTCAAGCATCTATGCAGGTCAGGCATTGGAATTCTCTGTGGCCATGCTGCCCATTGCAAGAATAGCAGGAAGATCCTCTGATCTCTATGAAGAAAACCCAAGAGAGTGGCATTTAAGTAGCAATCAAAACAAGTAAATAGAAATGTGAAGGTATTTATCTGGATGGAAGTGTAACATACTTTTAAAATCTACTTATAAATATGTGATTACAGGTAAGTGGTGGTCAATATGTATTTAGTTTCTTTAATGGTCATAATTACATGACTAATAAAAATACCATATTTTGCTTTCTCATGAACACTGAACGTTAATTCGCTATTTATCTCTTAGACTTCTGCTAACTTAACAAGGGTCACTGAAAAGAATGTTACCAAAATTGGAAGTCAGCAATTTATTGAAGATGTTCTATTTAAATTTCTGAAGTTAGACTTAACATATTTAAATTGAGCTTTCCTTAATCTAGCTATCATTTATTCAAACAAAAAGAAATTAAGCATATAGTTTTCCAAATTCTGTGACTTCCAAGTTTATCTTCTGCCTGTACCAGATAACTCACACTAGCTTACCATGAACCATTAAATTATTGGGTGGAGCTAACTGCTAGATGACTAGACCAGTTATCTGAATAGTAAGAAGCAAACATCTGACACTAACATGAAGAGTGACAAAACAGGTTCTAATGCTGGGCAGTATAAAGATTAAATCTATATACCTGGCCTGTCTGAGAATGTACATGTTCACATATGAATTTTAATGTATGTTCTACAATGTACAGGCATTCAGGGCAGTAGTCAAAGATCAGAGTCACAGGTCTAAGAAGGTGAAAGAGATCAGCTTTACCCTGATAGGGTTAAGTTTAGATTGTTAAAGATTCAGAGTGAGCCATAAGCCCCAGGCACAAAGTACCAACATAAAACTCTAATGGAATTGGAAGGCCATGAAGAGGAAGGATATTGCAGAAGGATTATGGAAATTTAGCGTACATAGGAAAGAAAACTAGGGAATAATGCAGCATAGGGTTTCACCCAAATTCTGTGAGGTTGTAGAGTTCAGTGAATTTGCTTAGGGTCATCAATGAAAGCCACCAATATGAAAATAATAATAGAAATTGATTGTGAGGGAATAACATCACCTCAGACTTAGAGCAAGTTAGAAAAGAATAACAATAATAACACTCACATGGTAGTGGAGTGCTTGCTAGTGCTTGTGGGACCATTAAAAAGGGTAGTTAGATTGGTGGAAAGTTTCTAATGTATCTTGGAGTTCTTGGTTTGATGTTTAAATTAGCTAGGTCTTTGAATGGGGACCAAAGAAGTTTGTGTGTAAGCAAGGCTTAGGGACTTTCCTCTTAGATCAGAGTTCATATTTACACAAATGAATAACTAGATTGAGTGCATTAAAGTCACCTGTATCTCACTACCAGGAACTTCTTACCTCTTTACTTGTACTTTGTATAAACACTGGGAGAGTAAAAACTAAACGTTCAATTATAGAAAAGACACACCATTGGAAAATTAACAAAATGTGAATAATGTTTCAGAAAATATGTTTCAGAAAAATATATCAGAAAATAATGTGTCAAAATAAACTTTTAAATTTTGACAGCTGCACTATGGTTATGTAAGAGAATGCCCTTGCTCTTAAGAAATACACAGTAAAGTATTTAGGAATAAACTGACATCATTTTGCAACTTTCAAATGATTCACATATATATATATATAGAGAGAGAGAGGAAAAATATACATAGATAATATATATATATAGAGAGAGAAGAGAGAATGATAAAACATGTGGCAAAATATTAAGTCAAGTCATATGGGTAAAGGTAATAAAGCAGTTCTCTGTATTATCCTCACATTTCTCAAATTTTGAGGCTATTTCAAAATATACCTACTCTAAAAAGTCTTTCCCAACAACAAAAGGAAACACAAATTGAAGCTATTCTTCATTACAGTTGAAGTATTCTTAAGTAATGGTACTCAAGCCATTAGCGTAAGATGGCGTGCTGACAGCAAAATGAAAAAAACCTCCCACACAGCATCTTAAATTTTATGGTAACTACTCTTAGGATTAAACATTTTTTAGAAATCTCTGAAAAAAAGTCTGAATTGGAAAGGAGTGTCTTAGCTCTGCCCATAATTATCCTAAAAGAAAGTAGGATTTTAAGGATCTTTCT
Source organism: Uropsilus gracilis (assembly GCA_004024945.1). Lineage (NCBI taxonomy): Eukaryota > Metazoa > Chordata > Mammalia > Eulipotyphla > Talpidae > Uropsilus > Uropsilus gracilis. Next base: position 2,878 of record PVHY01023001.1, on the reverse strand, counting down.
CTCTTTTTTAGTATACTCTATTGTATACATTTATTTATTTATTTATTTGTTTGTTTGTTTGTTTTGGTTTGCTTACTAATGAATAATAGTTTCCTTATATTTCATGAAAATAGGTGTATAGTATCATCAGTCATGTAAAGTCTCATTAAACATCATGTGGGAGAGAAATAACATTTCATGCAAAAATGTTTTTTGGATATTACATCATGTCTCTAGAGTAAGGTTTCAAAACTTTTTTCTACTTTACAAATCATGAAACAATACTACTAAAGACCTGATCTATAATCCACAATCATTTTGTGTTACATCCACTAATGATTTGGTATTGATTCATACTTAAAAGATAATTGTGCTGATTTTTTTTAATCATTTACTATCTATTTCATAATTGTTACCTTTATGAAGATTTACCACATGGTAACACTTTCAGGTAAAAAAAAAATTACTTGTATTTTACAGGTGTTTGGAAAGAAACCATTTCCTTTCTGTTCCAGTATTACAGCCTGAGTCCAAAAAATACAAACCTCTCTGCACTTGATAATCTCTGCTTCTAAGGGATTGATGTTTCATTTTTGCAACTGAAAAGCAACCCTACATGCTCAATTTGGGTACATTCTCCTGTCTCTGGGTTAAAGGGATATATGCATTAATTATTCCTGTTACAGAGGGCAACCAACTTGAGTCAGGACCAAGACCTACTTTCTAGATGCACTTCTCTTCAGAATGTATTATTAAGTATTCCTTGTTGGGGACTCAAAGGTATAAAACAACAGCCCTCTGTGAGAGCGTATGTTTTGCAAAGCATTCAGACTTTCAATAACAAAAATATTTCATTCTCTTTTTCTTTGATTTTTTTACATAAATTTGCTTAAGACTTAAGAAAGAGTATTAATTATAGGTTCCCTAAAATCTCCTCAGTCTTATGAGCTAGCATTTCTGCTTCCAGATTTGTGGACTTTTTGTAAATTTTACATTGAGTTTAAAGTCAACAGAGATTTCTACTAAGCAGGGAAAATTAGCAAAACCTCTATTTGCACTTCAAAACTAAGAGATTATTCACTTATTTCATTGCCTAATGGGTTAAGTGTTCATTACAAATCATTAGTGACCATTAAGAGATGCAGTTTGAACTTCACAAATCCTATGACAAGCTATGCCAACACCTTCAAAGAGAAGCATCTTTCTGATAAAGTAAAAAAGTAGAGAAACTGGACCAGAACAAGATGAAGTCTGGCTCTACTGGCTGATTGGCAAGTAAAGCAACCTGAGAATGAAGTAAACAGGGCCATGGAAAGTCACCCTATCACCAAGATTGGCAGCCTCCTGGAGGTTATTAGCTAGTAGAAGCTAGTAGAAAGGAACTTCCACTTTTGGAATTTGTATTACAATAAAATGAGACTAAGATTGAGAATGATGTCGATCCAAAGGGAACTAAACAAACAAGAAAATATACTACTTTTTGCGTAAGGAATTTTTGGCTGACTTCCTCCACTTTGTGATTGAATGAATGTTAGCTAATACAGAAAATCTATTTATACTTTCCAGTTTATTTTATGCACAAGTTAAATGCTGTAATGGCATATATCATTCAGTTTGAAGCTGGAAAATAATTAGTCTAGGTATTCCAAATAGAGGAAGCCAAATACTGGGAATTGGCTCCCCAAGTGAAATAACAGAGAAAAATAGGATGGAGAGAGAGGCTACCTAAAAATTACCTGCAGCAGGAGACCTGGAGGAGGCCGGTTACTAGAATCCAAGGGCCAGTTACCCAGAGGATTTTAAAACAATGAAAAGGATACCTATTGAGAATAAGAGCTATTGGAAAACCCTTTGACAGAGAGAGATGTCTGAGCTGGAGGGGAAGACGCACAAGGGTCTTTCCCTTCACCTGACCTGTGATCATCTAGTACCTCTTACTGTCTAACTCCAAGTGAAACTCAGCTGACATAACAGCATAGTTTCAGTGATTGTTTCTCCTCCAGCTTGCTGTCATATCTACTAATATAGTGAAGCAAGAATGAATCTGATAACAGACAAGCCAAGGCCCAACACAAACGATATTTACAAATTGGCAAATATCTGATTTCAAAGTAGCAAATGCTTTCTGACCAGAAAAGAAAAAAAAAAGTGCACAACTATTACTTGCTCATCACTACCATTTTCCCTCATTTCTCTTTTTCTAAGCAATAAGAATAAAGAAAAATAGATATTATATTTCCAAAAATTTTCCAGGTAACTTGGATTACATTTATATCACCCCTCTTCCCTTAATCCTCTTAATGTAGAAACACTTCTGGACCTCATGTCAAAATTCAAAACATAAGTGATAATGTGCTTAAATGCTGATATACTTATTTATGTTCTCTACTTACTGACTTCAAAACACAGAGTGGAAAAAAACCTTGAACTTATGAACACATGCAAGGAAAATGGCGTATATGCTAGAGACTCCAAGACCAATAAAGCAATATTATTTCTCAATTATGTCAGAGATTTATGTCAAAGGACTTTATAAGCTGAGGAAAGAAATTTAAAGAAAACACAATGGTTTTGTATCACACTTCAATACAAAACTCTTTCTAAGTGTGATTCTAGGACATAGTTGATTTTTATGTTTTAGTAGAGAAAAGAGTTCCTCCGTCTTCTCAACTGCATAATTGGCTAGGTAGACTCCATCTATAAAGATTTGCCCACAATACCTACCTGTAATAATAGTAAAAAGTGTAGGCCACAGGACCCAGGTCTGTAACTAGGGAACAATTAGTTCCATTCATTAGTGGAAATTTTATGAATTCAGTAAATGAGGTGTGTCTGCTTGAGTACTTAGGTGGAAAGGGGAAATTTGGTGTAGTAAAGTCATAATATACTACTTATTAGG
>PVHY01023000.1:0-21663 GCA_004024945.1 Uropsilus gracilis | reverse complement strand
AGAAAGGAACACTCCTACACTGCTGGTGGGAATGTAAACTCGTCCAGCCACTATGGAAAGCAGTATGGAGGACCCTCAAACTCATGAAAATGGAATTACCATTTGACCCAGCAGTCGCACTTCTGGGAATCTACCCAAAGGAGACCTCAATGTGGGTACAAAAGGACACCTGTGCTCGGATGTTTATTGCAGCACTATTATAATTGCAAGAACATGGAAACAACCCCAATGCCCCAGAACAGATGAGTGGATGAAAAAGATGTGGTATATATACACAATGGAGTATTACTCATCAATCAAAAATGACAAATTTGATGAATTTATAGACACCTGGATGTACCTAGAAGAAATCATTCTAGCAGAAACGAGCCAGATAGAAAGGGACAGAAACCAAATGGTTTCACTAATGTATGGTCAACCAAATGAAACTGCACAAGGGGAGAGTGGGGACCAGTTGGAGCGGGGGGGAGGTGGTGGGTGACCAGGGACTGAAACGATGGAAAATAATAATAATAATAATAATAATAATAATAATAATAATAATAAAGCAGATATTGGTTAAAAAAATAAAAAAAAAATAAAAATAGAAGCTCCATGTGATTCAGTTGTTCTGCATCTGAGTGTTTACTTGTAGAATACAAAAACCAGTGCAGCATTATCTCTTATAGCCAAGAACTGGAAACAACTAAAATGCCATTACATAAATGAAGAAAGATGCAGTATACACACAATGATATATCAGTCAGCTATTTTAAAAAAAATGAAATTCTTAGTGAAATAAGTCAAATGGAGAAAACAAATACTGTATTTCACTCTTATACAAATAAAATGAATTAACTAAATATAACAAAAATAAACCTTTGGACTCTATGACCAACTTAGTGGTTGCCAAAAGGCAAGACAATGGGTAAATCAGATGAAGGAGGTCAATTTTGTGGTGAAGGGTAGAATTAGACTTTTAGTAGTGAATTTCACACATATAAAAATATTGATTTTATAATGAAACATCTAAATCTTATGTTGCAATTCAATACTGCCCCCAAATTAAAAAAATACATAAATTATTTTGTGAAATTATATAATAAAGAACTAAATTTCAAAAAAGAAACTACATGAAATATTTAACAAAGTTATATAAATCATTCTAACAGTAAACTTTCACTAAATGTACATTTATATTACAAAACAAGGAAATTAAAATATGGAATTCAATTTTTTTCAGTACCGTGTACTATATTACACCTGATTGAACTGATGCTAAACGTTACATTTTAAGTGTCTGTAAAGCAGCAAAATATACATGTAATATATTAAGAGAAACATATTCTAAAAAGAAAAGAACGCTATAATAATTTTTAGAATTTTTTTTAAATATAGGAAAGCCTACATTCAAACTAAATCTCTTAAATACAGTGTTTCAAAAAACTATCTAAAAATTCAATTAACTGGCCAACATAATAGTCTCCTTAATCATATGTATACATTTCAGTTTTAAAAAAGACTAAATTAGTAAGATTTTAAGAATCTGGAATATAAAGCAAAAACAATCAGGAACAATTTAAAGTAAATTTCAATAGGTGGATTAGAATTTTTTAAAAAAAAATTATGTGTACAAAATTTTTTCTTTTTAAAAATATTTTGTGCGTATAATTTCCCCTCTCCCTTTTTTTACACTGTTATCTATCCCAGGGTTTGCCCACCACCTTCTGCCTTATCACCTATGAACCATCATCTTAATCTTTTGTGCCCCTTCCACACCTGATTCCCTTCTCCCCCTCTCATGCTCTGTTAATTCAGCTGAAAGTTAGTTTAAAATTATTCTTGTCTTTTTGTTTTCTCTTTAATCCCTCATATAAGTGAGACGACCATCCAGTATTTCTCTTTTTCTTTCTGGCTTATTTCTGCCAGCATGATTCCTTCTAGCTCCAGGTGGATTAGAATTCTAATGAAGACAATGATAAAAAGTTCTTATCAAGAAATATTGCAAGATATTAATAATTAAAATTACTTTTACATTTGTAGGACAACAAATGTCACATTATTACTTGTTTGTTTAATGGAAGATCAGTATGAATCAAAATAGTTTATATTCTTACTGGTGCACCAAATAACATAAATATGTTTCATTGTAATCTGGTTGTCATTATTAATAATATTCATTTCATAATCATCAAGTCTACCTGGGGAAGTAAAAAGAAAACAATATATATACAACACTGGATATATATTCATATTATTAACTAGTCATTAATTTCTGATTTTTCAGAAATTAATTCATATTATTAACTAGTCATTAATTTCTGATTTTTCCAGTCATAATGTTGATAGTTTATAATTGGTTCCTTAAGTCATGTGATTATGAGTTTAAAAACTCATAAACTCATAAAATCAAAGGCTGGGTAAATCTCCCACCTTGCCCCATGAAAATTCTGAATCAATTTTTAAAACAATGGTGACATATTTTTAAAACTAAGAGGGAAAGTTGGTTAAACATAAATGAACACATAACCTATTTTTCCCAGTATTCACTGGTTTGATGAGGCACTTTTGTCCAATCTTTTTACATGGTACCTTCTCAAAAGAGACAAGAAAAATAAATTGAAAAAGTTTTTATATCTGTAAACTTTTTTTTTTCAAATTCCATTAATCATTTTGCTGGCCTGAAAAATCTTCCTTATCTTTAAATTCTTTTCAAAATTTTAAACATACCACCATTTAAAAATGTAATTTTTAATGTAATTGACATATGAAATTTTGGAGAACACTATAGTGATTTGATATTTGTATAGATTGTGAAATAATCACTATCATAATGCTAAACATCCATCCCCATACATAATTGCAAACTATTTGTTGAACATGTCTTTAACTATATCCTTTGCTGAACATGCTTTTAACTATATCCTAAACATTTTAAACATCTTTATTTTTAATTACTTGTGATATATTCCCAGTGATAAAGATGCCATTAGTTCAATTACCTTTTCCACTTTCCTTATAGTAGAAAAACTCTTTGGTCTTTTATAAACATACAAAATGACATTGTTTAGTTTTCTAGGTCTCTTAAGTGGTAATTTGGGGAGAAAATTGTTCTTCTTCTAAAGCTGTTATACAAAATGACAAAGGTAGAAACAACTGCTTCTGTCCCAAAGGCACAACTGTCCACACTCAAAGTGAATGTCATTCCAAGAATCAATTACGTGTTGAGAAAGAAACCACTCAAAACACTAGACTGCATTTTCAAAAAGGAAAACAAAGGAATCTCTAGTTTATAGGTTTTTCATTGGGGGAGAAAAGTATAGACTCATTCTTTTCATTCTTTTCTACCATTTTTAGATGGCTTTAATCTTATAGATATACAAGTACTTTTCTCTACACTTACCTTCCAATTTTTTCTCAGTGAAAAACTCTTTCAGTTTATACAAGGCAGCAGTCTTCATCTGGCTAAAATGATGTTTACCCACAATTGTTACATTCTAGCTCAAGTGCTCAAAATAGTAATAGCTGAGAATTCTGTTGGTCACAGTAGCAATTTTTTTAAAAGATTTTTTTAGCCAACCATTAAAACAAATATTGTTATCTATTTATATTTTTTATATTATGTGCCACAGTAACCAAATGGCAACATTTTAATTACTTTGTTCAATTCAAACAGTAGTTTTATTACCCTCTACTTTGTTCCCTCCTATTGGTATCCCCTCTTTCAAAGAAGTGAACTATCAATTTAAATCACGCTGAGCAAGGGATCTCAATGACATGGGTGTAAAGAGCCAGGCACAGGGTTGTGAGAGAAAGGATGAGTGAGATTGACACAGTCAAAGACTGTGGGTTCTCAAAAGCATGGCTGGTAGCAACTTTAAGGTAAGTTACTAGGCCTTTTATAGGGTTTAAGCAAGGGGGAAAAAGGGTGGCCAAGAGAATGTTTTATGACTAATTATCTAGGGAAAACTAATAGCTAAGGTAATAAAATTTGGGTAAAACATTAGTTCCTGTGAGATAAAGGTGGGCAGGGGGTTTACCCATACATTGTTGGTAACTTTTAAGGAATATTATTTAAGGTAAATATTGGGGGAATGGGAAAGCTGCTCTTTGCTCTCCGGATACTTGTCATGTTAGTTCTGTCTTTAGTGTTCTGAAGTCAGATAAGATAATAAAATGAAGTTCTCTTCGTTTCACTTCCATGAGTCCTGTCCAGTCTCAGCTGGCAGCCTCTGGCACATGGGAACAGTTGGGGCTAGCAATACTTGCATTCTAGGCTATTACCTCATGTTCAAGTCAATCTACCTGAAACTTGTTGCACTGGCTACAGAACTAGGTGCCCTACCAGAATGGGAAAACTCATACATTTGGTAGGTCCTTATCAGATGTATGGAGCCATCTTCACTTAATGAAAGCACACAAAATTTGAAGTAGACATCAAATAAGAGGGGTGTAATAGGGAGAGATTACTAGGGGAGTTTTCATATTTTAGTTGGCAAACTGAACTGAGATCTTTATTTAGGCACCCTAAATCTGATCATTTAAATGATCATGTTCATTGTAAAGCTTACTGGTGTTCTAAACAGGAGCTCAAAAGGATCGTTAAAGGCATTGGGTAGCATTAAATAAAATACAGACGTTAACTCAGTCTTTGATAATAATACAGGGCAGAACCGATACTCTTTAAATAATATAAATACTTCAGTATTATTCCTATTAATTCCTATAAAAGGACACCAAGGGAATCTTCCTATTATTTGCAAAATTGAACAATAAGATCTGATCTTTTTGAAGTAGTCTGCCTTTTCAAAATCGGCAGAAACTCTGAAGACCCCAATTTCTCCCAGACAGTCCTCATAAGGCTTCTAGTGATTTAACTCAGTGAGCCAGGAACTTCCTATGCTAAAGTCACTGTACCTAGCATTCAGAATGGAGGGCTGGGGATTAGTGATAATTCACATGACTTCACAAGAGGGAGTCTTAAGTCCCATTTTCAGCTGGTTATGACTACTTTTTGCTAACAGTGTAAATGCTGTCAGCACACCAGCAGCCTAGTTTAAAACCTAGGAAGTAGATTAAAATGATTTCTCTTACAGCTGGATCTGGCTTTATATGCTGTTATTTAGTGCTTTGAAATATTTTACAGATTCATGCCTAGAGGATTGGTCCAGGCTCTAACAGTGTTAAACTAAATCATCTCAACTGCTTCTTAGTGAGTTTCCTGTTTCCTTTTATCCTTTATTTTCTACAAAATTACTATTTTCTTTCATTGCATTTTAATTGCTATATTCATTTAAAATTAACCCACCAATTTTAAATTGATTTAGTATTTTTTTCTTTTTCTTTTTAAAAAAGTCATTGAGGTTACATTGGTTTACAACACTCTATAAGCTTTAGAGCTATAGGGTCATTTTAGCAAATTAGTTAGCACTTAAGCATTTTTGTGAGTACAATTTCTTGTTTACTTATTTTGCAGGGAATCAAAAATTGGATTTGAATTCCATTGCAGCCAACTTCTTGGTATGTGATTAAAGGCAGTTTCTTCAGCAGCATAATGATAGTAATACATTCTTTTAGGTCTGATGAGGATTCCTGAAATCAAACGGGATTGCCCGTGTCAACCCCCCTGACTGGTGTCAATTACAAAGTAGTCCTTGAACATTCTACCTACGCCTCTCCATTTGGAGTGGTTTCTCTCTGTAGCATTCTTTCGTGCAATTGAAAGGAATGGTTTTTCCTCACTGGTATGGTGAAGGCTAAACTTGATTCATCTCTCTGGCTATGCTATCACTGGGAGAAAACTAGGGATTCTCAACAAAAGAGATTTAAGAGGATAGCTAGAACTAAACAAACAATAAGTTATCCATACAGAACCAATTTATTTTATTTTATCTAAAAGTTTAATTAATGCGAGATACTTATTTTCTTAAATGAAAATTAATGTTTTAAACCGCTAAAATGAAAGTGGTTTAAAATTCAGAAATTGCAAGAAAATGTGTGTGGTGAAAATTGCATTCCTTTTAACCTATTTCCTCATCACCTAGTTTTCGTCCTCAGGTCAACCATGCTTACCAGTCCATCAGTACCACATTAAAAAAAGAATCAGGCTACATAAGGAAAATACTACTATATTTGTCATTGACTTACACACTTGGTTTTCACTTCACCAGATAAGAAGTTTTTGTTCCCTGTGAATTCTTAAATCATGACATATTTAGCACATGTGTGACCAGTATCTGTTATTGATTTGTATCTGGATTATTGATTTGACAATTTAAATAATTCATAAGGTACACATCTCATGATTATAAAACCAGTCACATATTCCCTTGGTATTATTAACTTGTATATTCTAAAGAAGGAGTGACTGACTGTTCCATGGAGGAGCACAGAAGTACATCTCTTCCTCTAAATCCCTGTCCACTCCCCCCCCCCCCCCAGATATAAGGGTAGGAGTAAGGCAACTGTTTGAGTTGTCACCCCATTCTGTCCTCATTAGCATTTTCCTCGGTCAACTTGGCTTTTGTACTTCTGACCCTCAATGGAGTTGTAATACTCAAGACTTTATCTGGCTCATGACCTTTCTCTGATTTAGATCTGCTCTTTAGACCAAATTGCAACTAGGTCACCTCCAAAGAAAAGAGAGTTAACTGTTTCCAGTGGAGATGCTCCCTTTAGCAGTAGGTTTCAAACATTTTCAAACACTTTTTTGACTGTATGCTATAAGAAGAAACTTTGTGTCATTCTCACAGATATAGATGAGGAAAATGTTGAAAAAGCTATTGCTGTCTCTATTCTATAATTTACTGCAAAACAGGTTTTTATACAGTGAATCTTATTTTTCACCTATTTTAATTTGACTTATAATTTCTAGAAGAAAATTATCCCAGGTCACAACCCTGGTCACTGCTGGTGAATTATGGTGTTTACTAATTTTCTACTTACATTCATGCTTTCTCAAGACTACATGGCTCTTGTTTTTGCCCACAATTGGAATCCTATATGGATATATGTTTGTACATATCTAGGTATATGTTCACTTGTTCTTCTCTCTATCCACCCCATGTCATTTATGCTTAACAAAGCTGGACTGCAGCATCCTATTTTGCCTATGGGGATATTTAACAAGTGATTAAATCTTTCAGAAAATTCTGAATTTTCACATTTTGCTTTACTCCGTGAAATATTTTATTATTTCCGTGAGTTAATTTCTTTTTAAAGTTCACTTAAAGAACTTTCAACATGTGTCTGTTTAAAAATATTTAATTTTCAAGTACTAACTTTTAAAAGCAGGGCTTTCCAAAGTTATTAGCAGTTACAGTATATCTCTGTCCAGTGGAACAGATGTTGTCTGTATCTACAAATATTTCAAAAACAGATTGAAGGCATGCAATATGCAATTTCTTTTGGCACGATTCATTTACGTTTTGCCAGAAAACATTCGAACAGATTTTAAATCTTTCTCCTCATTATCTTTGGAAAATATACAAACTCACACACATTTTTGCAAGGTGTCTGTTATGAGCTACATGCTGTGAAGAACATCTCTTATCCAGTGTCTCTGAATAGTAAAAAAAAATAGTGGCTATATAAAACTTGGAAAGATGAGAAAAAGGTCATGGGTATACTCATTGTTAAAAGCAACATCAAAGCTGGGCATGGCGGCATATGACTGTAGGTGGCAGCCTAGGAAGCTATGGCCGGGGCTAGGGATTGCAGTTCGAGTCCCGCTGAGGGCATGTAGTGAGATCTAATCTCCAAAAAATAACTGGGCATGTTGGCACGCACCTGTAATCCAGCTACCTGGGAAGCTGAGGCTGAGGCTTGCTTGAGTCTGTGGTACCCCAGGCAATGTGAGCCTGCGGTTCCCAAGCAAAAATAGCAAGACCTAGTCTCAAAAAAAAAAAAAAAAAAAGCAACATCAGACAAATGTATCTAAATAAAAATATTTAGTCTTAAAGTTGGTGCTTAAAATTAAACTCCTTGAATAAAATTAACAGGACCAACAGCACATTCAAAGACACAAACTTTATTCAAGAGTTATAGCTATGAGGAATCTTTAGTTGTCATGTCTTATCTACTAATGTTTTGAAGTCCAGTTAAATACTGTCTCTTGATATTTCTCAATGTTTCTATCCTTACATACCTTTCAAAGTATTTCACGTGGAACATTCTTTTCCCTACCATCCTTCAAAGTGTGTGGAGTTTTGGGTAGTTTCATGCAGTTTGGTGTAATGAGGGGACAGAGGACATTTGAGAGTCTATTAGGAAATAAGTCTGTGAGAGTAGGCAGGAGCCAGATAACTGTGGACACTTGTATACAATGCTAATTTTAGGAGTTTGCTATTAGCACTGGGGATGATCAAAACAATGAGGGATTTTAATTAGGCTGATGAATGACATGGTTAGAACTATATTTTATCTAATTTAATCTAGATGTGTTATGGAAAATAAATTTAAAAGGCAAAAGTGGGAGCAGAGTGGCCAGTCATAAGTCTATTATAATAATTTAGACATGAAATGTTTATGCTTAGAATTAATGATTCATGTCATTTATGATAGCTGCCCTAATTTAACATCTCCCTTGTGTTATTTTTCATATTCTCATCTTCATCTTGAAGGAACTCTTCTTCTTTACCCTAACATACTCCTTGCCCTTCCACCTCCCAGACCATTCCACACCACTCTCTGCAATGTTTATTTTAGGTAATCCACTTCTTCTACATCATTCCCTTTGATATAGACTGCTGAACCCACACTTGATCTTTACTGAAACTGTTTTTTTCATCTGCTGTGCCACTCATTTTCTAATAGCAGACTGTGGAGAAAAGGGCAAAATAAAAAATTCTCATTCCTCAGTGTTGTATCCAGACTCCTACTCTTCTTTATTCCTCTCCTTGGAAGTTCATGACACTTGGATAGTATCATTCATTTTTGCACTCATAATCTTTTCCAATCACTACCTTTCATTCATATATATTTGGATGCTTCTGTCTTTCTGCTTCATTCCTGTCATCCTCTGGGACAACTGCAGTGATCATTTGGTCTCCCAGAGAACAGCATAGCATCTTCTTTTACACCAATGACCTTCACTTCCATTCAATTTCTGTTATTTTTATGCCTCAAACCCAGATCATGCTTTTTATCAGAAAGTCTCTGTTTCTGAAATATTCATAACAACATGCTCTTAACATCACAAATTCTTATCCTGGTTCTTTCAACCACTATTCTATGACATCATCAAAATCTACAATTTCCCCCCCACCATGGTTCCCTTTCTTCACTTCTTATCCATGAACCAACATTTTAACCTTTTTATTTTCATATTACTCAACTCTTGCTACTTTTTCTTCCCTTCAGCTACTAACAAAATCAATATTTAAGTCAACATCTTTGCCTGTTTTCTCCAGTCTTTTTCTTGGACTACTATTGGAGAAAATAAGCACAGGTTACATAACTGATGGTCTGAAAAATTAAGTTTCAGCAATAACTGGATCCTGAAAACTGTCTGAAAAATTTCTGAGCTCCTTTAATTAGTTCCCTCTTTCAATTTCTACGGCGTTTTTTTTCATATTTTCTCTCTTCAAAAGTATTATTAAAATGAAAAAAACCTACCAAATGAGAAAAAATATTTGCACATCATACATCTGACAAGGGGCTAATATCCAAATTCTATAAATAACTCAAAACACAACAAAAGGAAAACAACCCTATCAAAAAAATGAAGATAGGAACTTCTTTGAGTAGACATATAGATGGCCAATAAGTATTTGAAAAATGTTCATCATCACTTACTATTAGGGAAATGCAAAGCAAAATCACAGTGAGATACCACTTCACACTTGCGAGAATGATGCATATATAAAAAAGTCAGAAATAAAATGTATTGTTAAAGATGTGGAGAAAAAGAAACTATCTCACACTGTTGATGACACTCTAGACTGGTCCATTCTCTATGGAAAACAGAACAGAGATTTATCAGTATATTAAAAATAGTTACCAATGAACCAGCAATTACACTCCTAAGTATCCGCCAGAAGTATGCCAAAACACTAATTTGAAGAGATATATGCATTCCTAATGTTCATGGTAGCACTATTGTCAATAGCTATATTGTGCAAACAAATGCCTAAAGAGAGCTGAGCAGATACAGATGATGTAGTATATATACACAATGGAATTCTATGAAAAAAAGATGAAATCTTGCCATTGTGACAGCATGGATAGAACTGAAGGGGATTATGTTAAGTGAAATAAGCAGGAGAAAGTAAATAGTGAATACTTTCACTTATGTAAAATATAAAGAAACAAAAACAAAGGATCTGACAATACTTGGCTAAAACAATCCCCGAAAATCTGACTATAGAATTGAGTCTATCAGAGGGGAGGAAACAAAAGGTGAGAGGGCCTCATGGACTATGGTAGAAGATGCTTTGATAGTGTGTGTGGTGTGGTCACATCCATCTGAAATGGTATGAACATACACAGTTATCATATGCAATACTATAAAATATTGCCTCAATTTAAAATGCAAAATTATTATTTTTTTCTTTAAACCTTTAATCTCTGTCTGAATTTTTACTTAGAACAGACAATGCACAGAGAAAATAACAACAACAAAATTTCCTCCAAACTCCTTCCAAGGCATTTTCAAATCTTCCAATTCCTACCTATTTCACTTCCTTCCATTCACAGTGACGTAGATAGTCCTTCTTTACTCAGAAGCCTTTACACTTTGCGTACTAACCCTCATCTCCTTCTACCTCATTCTCAACTCCTCACTGCCTCACTCACTCATTTTCTTTTCCTTTTAATAGCTGCAATCACCTTCAACATAAGATTTTCTCCTATCAGCATTTACATAATTTACTATTTTATTAAAAACCACCTATCTTTCCTCCCATTTATCTTTATTGTTTTTTCTCTTTTTACATTCATTGACTGTCAACATTTTTCTCACCTTTTCCTCATCCAAACATAGTGTGAATCTTGTTTCAAGTTCACCAGTGATTCTATGCTCATTAAGATCGCTTGAAGCTAGGAAAGTCCCTATTTTATTTGCTTTTATTAGTGACTTTGAAATGTTTTTCTTTTCTTTACCTTTATCACTATCTTCTTCTGCTTATGCCTTATTACAGTCTCCTGATTTCCCTTCTATCTTTCTCTTACTTCTCAGATTACTTCATGAGCTGATTTTTCCTTTAACAGTGTCAGGTCATTATAGCCTGTTTTCAAACCTAAAACAACCATGACTATAGTAATAGCAGTCAATGTTTATTGAATTTTACAGCTTTTGAACATGATATTTTGATCTTCATAACATCTTTTATGGTTGACACCATTATTATTCTCACAGGACAGAGGGATTAAAGAATCAGCACATGGTCTCACAACCAACAGGTAGTGAAAGTGAGATTCACACCCAAATGTGACTGAATAATCTATGCATTAACCAATTGATCTGTGTTCTCTCTCTCTATAATTTCATCCACTTGCATGTTTTCACTTGCTAGGTGCTCATGGTTTTCAAATCTAGTGCTTCTCCCCAAATATATCTCTTGAACACCACATCTGTAAATTCTACTGACTCCATTATACTGACATACATCTCAAAACAAACAAACAAACAAACAAACAAACAAACAAAAAACCCAAAAAAACCCCCACCACATTTATTAAACTAAATTCAAACATCCCATTACCCTTTGTCATTTCAAAATTTCACTCCTTTTTTATCTCATTTCTGTCAGTGGTGGCAAAATTCACTGTTTGCATCAGGCATGGTGACACACGCTTGTAATCTCAGTGCTGGGAGGCTGAGGCCAGAGATCAATTGAGTCTGCAGGCTCAAGACTACTCCGGGCAACATAGGGAGACCTAGTCTCAAAAAAATAGCTAGGCATGGTGGTGTGAGCCTGTAAGCCCAGCTACCTGGGAGACTGAGGTTAGGGACCATTTGAGTTCGTGGGTTACGGACTAGCTGGGCAACATAGTCTCTTAAAAAAAAATTCTTAAAAAAAATTCATTGTTTGCCAGGTGAGGACCTTGTTTTGGTCCTCTATTCTCGCAATCCTGACCTCCCCTATCCAGCTAATTACCAAGGCTACTTTTTCTTGAATATGATTTCTGGGGTCTTATTATTTCCCTTACTTTCCACCACCTAGATTATTAAAGCAAGTAAGGATTTCTACTTGTTTCTGGCGTCTCTGCCATACTGCAGCTCGTTTAAGTTTTCTAAAGTATAAATTTGATCACACCAGTCCCTATCGTTGAAGCCATTAGTGGCTTATCATGGACCTCCAAACTTCTTAGGATGTGATCAAAGGCCTTATGACTTGCCTTTTGCTTCCTGTTTTAATGCAACTTTCTACAAATACCCCTGTCAATTTTATAATCCAGTCATATTGAATTATTAGCATTTCCTAAAATGTATTGAAATATGCTGTTTTCTCTCTTGATTTTGACTTTTTACAGATTATGAAATAAATTTAATTATGTATAGAGTGTTCTTTATTTTTACTATTGCCTCATTAGAATTAGGTTTTAATTTATACAACTGATGTTCTAAGAAGTGGTTTCTAATAATCTAGACCTGAAAGGTCTAGATTTCTAGGTCCATGGAATCTTGTACTTATCTCCACTTGAGCACATACCATAGTGTATTGGAAGTGACACTTTATCATTTAATGGAATTAAACTGGAGTGTAGGGCCTGTGTTTACCTCTGAACCTGTATGATATTGTGAAATCTAGCATACACTAGTGATCAACAAATATTTATTGAATTAATAACTGACTAAATGTGTCACGCTAAAAAAGTAGAAACCATCTGTTGGAGTTGGCAGTTGTTAATCTTCAGTAGAATAGCTTCATTAGGGCTGAGAAAGTTAGAAATGAATGGGAAGTTAGGATGTAGACTTAAGCTTAGACTTATTTTTTTTTTGAGAAGACAGTAATGTAAAACAGAATTATTTTTCTAAATTAATTTGTTTCAATGCACTTTGATACAATTTTTTTTAATTAAAATGTTTTATTATGAATCTAGTTCCGGCTTGTCAGGGAAAAAAATCAACCAAATCTTCATTCTCTTACTTCCTCATGTGCATGTGTTAAGCATTCACACATGAATATGTATTTATATACAGACACACAAATATACGATAGTCTTTTTTTTTTTTTAACACATATGGACTCTTTTCTATGTACCCTCAACAGATATTTTATTTAACTTAGCAGCTTAACTTGGATATCTTTCTACATCAATACATATGGATCTACCTTCTACATTTTTAAATTTCTAAAATTGAAGTTTATCATACATACAAAAGAGTGTAGAAATCATCCTTTCTCCATGTCTTTCCAATTATAAATCCCCCAAGTAAACAGTACTCTGACTTTTTTCAACATTAATTAATATTGCCCAATATTATTATTGTTGTGATCTTTTATACTCAACATTACATTTATGAGTTTCTCAGTGGTCTGGGGTTTCTTCTCCTTGCCATATTTTACTACACGACTATAATACAATTCATATACTTTTCTTTTACTGTATGTTTGGATTGTTCTCAAATTGAGAACAGAGTTGTTGGGAACATTTTTGTACATGCCTTTTGTAAACATATGTACATATTTCTGTTGAGTATATACCTAGAAGTGGAACTGTTATGTGATAAAGTATTCAAATGCTTACTTTTAACAAATGCTGGCAAAGACATTTTCAAAATAATTATAGTAAATTATGCTCCTATATGTAATGTCTGTACTATATTCCTTTTAGACACCTAGGTATTATATTATACAAATATGTATTAGCTTATTAACTTTTAGCTTTTTTTCTACTACAAAAAAACAATTCTTAAACATTTTGTACAGTTTTTAAAAAATTTTTAAACTTATTTTATTTAGGTATAAAAATCTGTACCTTTAAGCATATTAATAAAATAAAAAGCTAAAAAATTGATAAAACAATTTTAAGTTTACTTGTAAAAGTTCTCTTCCTAAATAACATTAAGCAATAGCATTTAAAATAGTGAAATTAAAATATTTCATAAAAACCATAATAGCTAAAATTGCAATCCTATTATAGAAAATAGCACATAATTCCCTAAAGGTCCTTGATGTTGTTATAGGTGGCAAGATTTCATCTTTTTTATAATTGAGTAGTACTTCACTATGTGTGTGTATTTATATATGTATATATATATGCATATATATGTATATATAAATGCACACACATACCCATAAATGTCTATCTTTGAGCATTTGAGTTGTTCGAGTTGTTCCCATACCTTGGTCACTTATAAATAGAATTGCAATTGGGTTATATATAAATAGAACTGCAATTGGGTTATATCTATCTTTTCTAATTAGTATTTGCCATTGAGTAAACACCAAGAAGTGGGTTTATTGGATGATCTGGTAGACCTATTTTAAAAATTTTGAGGAACTACCATATTGCTTTCCATAGTGACTGTACTAATTTACATTCCCACCAACAGAGCACAAAGTTCTTTTACTCCACATCTTTTCCAATACTTACTATTCCTTAACTCTGTGATGACAGTCATTCTAATTTGTGTGATATAAAGATTTATTGTGATTATGATTTGCATTTTCCTAAAGATAAGTAACTTAAAAATCTTTTCATTTGTCTGTTAGCCAAAAGATAGTATTCTTGATATAATGATGTGAATATACTTGATTTAATATTAAGCTTAAGTTAAAATTTTGTTACAAAATGAAACCACCCACACATAAAAGTTCACATACTAATAAAGTAGGAGAAATATACACCTATGTTAAAGAGTCAGTTAAAATGATCATTTCTGGGCCATGGGATTAAAGCAAATTTAATTATACACTTTATACTTTTCAAATATTTAACTATGAACCTTTACTTTATAATAGGAGAAAATCATAATTACTCACTGAGTTGAAGTCAAAAGATAAAAAAAAAAATCACTCAGAGTTATGGTAGCATTATTTTCATGGGAGGAGAGATTCCCATAAGTTTGCAGGCTTAGACGAATGAGCCAGTGAAGAAGAACTAAGCAAAGATGAAAACGGTGAAACTGCTGTGGGTGTTGGAGGAGACTGGTTGGACTCTGGAGTACTGATGGGGAAATTGGACTTGGATAGGGATGGGGGGGTTGAGAAAAAAAATAAAGCTTAAGAATCAAATATGCAGGCAACAACAAGTGCTGGCATGGGTGTGGAGAGAAAGGAACACTCTTACTCTGCTGGTGGGAATGTAAACTGGTTCAACCATTATGGAAAGCTATGTGGAGAACCCTCAAACTAATGAAAATGGAACTACCATATGACCCAGCAATAGCTCTTCTGGGAATCTATACAAAAGAAACTTCAATGTGGGTACAAAAGGACACCTGTGCTCGGATGTTTATTTCGACACTATTTATAATTGCAAGGACTTGGAAGCAACCTAAATGCCCCAAAACAGATGACTGGATGAAAAAGATGTGGTATATATACACAATGGAATATTACTCATCAATTAAAAATGATAAATTTGATGATTTTATGATAACATGGATGTACTTAGAAGAAATCATATTAGCAGAAATAAGTCAAAAAGAAAAAGAAACCAAATGGTCTCACTAATATATGGGATATAGGAAAAAAATAAGCAAAAGCCATGAGGAAAAGTCAAAACAAGCTAACCACCTAACTGAAGCACAAAACTTGGGGCAGGGGGGTAGGGGGGGGGGAAATGGTGGGGAGGTGGGTGGGATGTGAATCCCGAGGATTACAAAGATGTGAAATTTATTTATAAATAAATTTTAAAAAAAGAATCAAATATGAGTGTCAGGCACTTAAGGGGTTCCTACTTTGTAACCTTGATTTTCTCTGTTTTCAGACATTCTTTTCTGAGAGTGAGGAGTAGGAGCTGAGGAGTAAATTTACAGAGAATATTGAAAGCTCTACATATTTGCTGAAAAGAATAGAAGAGAAAAGAATTGTTGGGGAAAATCAGGATTAACAGGTTTTCTTGTATACTTCATTCATAACATGGTCACACACGTTAATTTTATAATGCTGGCCTCCTTTTCTATAATTACATGAGGTTTACCATCAAGAATAGCTATTTTTAGAAGCAGAGGCATCCTAAAGTTTAAAATGCTCTCTAGTTAAGAATATGCACAGTGGACATAGTTAAAGGACAAGCAGAGTTAGAAGACCGAAGGTACTAGATACTACGAACAGTGCCGAGCAAGGGAGGAATGACTCCTGGTTTAGTAGGGAACAGGTCCAGCTTCTTATTAGAAGCAAATTGCTATAGTTGCTGAAAGAGAAGTGAGAAAGTGAGAATGTGTTTTCTTCCCTCACTGAACACTCATAGCCTTTGAACCTAACATTTAGTGTTCACCACACTTTGTCTTATATTTTAGATAATTTGTGCTTTATTTTTATTTTATCTATCTTATTTAATTTACCACACCCAACTCTTCTATGTGGCTGTGTATTCCTGAGGCACCTTTCCAAGTGCTCTTCACTTGGCAGTCTTTCAACTACTGTTGTTAGAAGAGTGAAGGCAACCAAATGTGTTAACTTTTGGCATAAGGGCAAGAGTTTTAAATTTAGAACTACTCTTTTGAAGATTGTGCAGTCAAAAGTATTAATTAAATTGGCAAGAGTGCCTGCCAGTGACATCAATATGGTGCTCTTTGGGGAAAAGCCAATTGAAGGTGTTACTAGAACTATAGCAAGCCTCAGGGCATTAAATTTAATTGCACTTAAGAAAGCACCATGATTTTTAGGTTTCAAACTAGTGATGAAGACTGGTTTCATCAAAAGGAGTAGTTAGCTCTATATTGACTCTCTCATGCTTATGAGAATGATAGCAGTGCATGTTCATTGTTCAAACAGCATACTCTCAAAAGGGTGGCAGGAAAGCTTTTGTTTCTCCCTATTTGGTTTCAGAAATTGCATTTGTCTAATGTTATACCTGCAGGACATCCTTTTCTCAGTTCAAAGTCTTTCCTGTCAATGTTATATGATTTTCGTAGAAACTCACAAGATGCCAATTTTTATTTTGTAGGAGGAACAAAGATGGATAACATTACTCTCTGATAGTGGTCAACTTTAGGAGCTTGAGAGTAGAAAGAATTTTAGTTCCTTCTTTTGATACCTTAACTGTCACACACACACACACACACACATACACACACACACGCAGGGTCACTCAGACTCATCCTTCTTTTCAATCTTACTCTTTTCAGTTGGATGTTAAAATCTTTTTTTTTTTTTTGGATGTTAAAATCTTAACTCCAGTATTTAACTCTTACTGTTTTCAAGACTCTTTTTAAAAATATATTCATGAATCCAGTAGACCTCATCACAATGAACATTCTTAATTATAGTCAATTGCCCCAAATTGGTTTTCGTGAATTTAAATGCATTTGCCATTTCATTCTTCAAGATGAATTTGATTGAATGTCTTGTAATGATTGATGTCAGTTCATTCAGAATATGAGGGTAATACATTTATTACTCTCTGGAAATAAGTGATAGATGAAAAAAGCTCTTTCATTTAATATTTTACTGTTAAAGATTAAACAGTTCTAAATAACATAGTAAGCCTTTCAAACTCAAATTGTTTAGTTCTATGTTTAAGGAAACTATTGAAATAGTTTCAGTTCCCTTGGGTGCTATTCTACAGTTTGGATTTAGCTGGTCTGCAGATTGTACTCATCTATGTTAATGTTTCTGTAATGAGAATGATCCAACTGTGTCATAACCTTTTGGGTCTTAACCTCCTTAATTTACATAACCTTTTTACTTCTCATTTACACTAACCTTGCCATTTTAGGATGAGTACATCAGATTCATTCCTTTTTCTTTCATTACCCATTTCTTTTGTTGTTAAAAAAATCATTTGGTTTGTTTTACATATGAGAAACACATGCTTGCAATAGACGTGTCAATATTTGAAGGAAATACAAGGTGTAATAAAGAGAAGAATTAAGATGATTTTTAGCATCATTACTATGATTTTAAGAGAAAAATTCAGGTAGTCGTACTCTTAAAATATTAAATTTGAAGATCTTTGAAAATGTTAAAAGACTACTAAATAAGTGAATTATATTTGCATTTGGTCCCTTGCTTCAAATAGAGTATGTTAAAATATGGAATACTGCTACTATTATCTTAAAAATGTATTTGTTAAAATATATATCATGTGTACATATAGAGCGTGTATGTAGATTATGATCATATATGTGCTAATATACATATATCGCATATATAATCTATTTAAAATTATACATTTTTATACATAGTCATCAGTATTGATTCATAAAAATATAAAATTGAACTTGCTCAATAAAACTATAATTGAGGTGATAGTATGCCAAAAACTTGGTTACTGGATGACTTTTTTGAAAAATTATAGAATTTGTCTAAATATCAAATATGGTAGTGATAAAATATTTTATTTTAAAATATTCTATTTACATAGATAAGATTTTTATAGTTTATTAACAGTATTATACCATTGTTTCTCTGAAGGTACAAAACAGGAATGCAATCTGTGGTATCAAGGGAGAGCTTCCCTGAGGGAATGTCATTTGAGTTAAGTTCCAAAGGGTGAGTGAAAACAAAAAGGTAGGGGGCCCCTACAAAAAAGTAGGGGGGAGTAGTCTTATTTGAGTGTCTTTATATGCAAATGTGACCCATGAGTCCCTCACACTCTCCTAAAACATAGAATCATTCACTCAAACACTCTCTGTGGTTTGCACATACTACATGATCAGATTCCTTTCTACTTCTTCCCCAGGAACAGGCATCATATTTCCAGTGCCTATATTCCTGGAGGAAACTGTATCCTCAGAATATAGATCATTGTGTGGGAAAAAAGCAAATATTTGGTGAATAAATAAGTATCCCCCAAACTTTTAATCTTTTAATTTTAAAGATAAAGTATCTTATCATATATTACAAGAATTGTAGTTATTACTTGTTAAGTTGTAACTTAACAAGTTTGTAACAGTGTTGAATATAGTTTAAGATATCAAATATGTAAATACTGATCCCATAGTAGTGATTGTAAAAATGAGGGTTTGTAAGTTTGGTGAATTACTCAAGATCAGATCTGACTTGGTCTATTGAAGTTTAGTAAAGATAGACACATGAAAATATCTTAATACCATTATGAAAGAGCAAACACTAGTGTTCATGTTCATGGTAGTCTTGATGTTTCTCATTCAAATTTTTAATATTTTTAAGTTTTAAGTGTCAATAGTATATTTGACACTTAAACTATAGTGATCACATTTGAAAGGAGAATTTCTATACTGTGACAAAACAAACAACTAGGTGTAAAAAATTAAAGAAAAATACAAATAAAAGTACGCTGAATTAATCAAACTTACTCTTGCTAATGCATTCAATTCATATAAATGAGCAAAGTAGGTGCTGTGAAATATATACTTTTATCCATCTGTGATTATAGATGAGGTTAAAATTTGTGTTGGGGAAGAAGTTGGAGGAAAAGTCTGTGTGTTGCAGTAAAGGGAACCATAAATTCTAAGAGTAAAAGACTTAAAAAAATGCATAGTGAACAAATATTTTAAAAGTAAGCAAGGCTACACTCTGAATACAGTGGTGGATAAAATAGGATCTTTGGTCTCATGAAAAATATACTCTAGATGAAACATTAAATTTGATTGAGGAGGCCTAATTAAGCAGGATTTACTAGAGAGTGCAATATTTAAATGTGTTATAAAAGAGGAGTAAATATTGTCACATACTGATGGGAATGATATTAGGATTAGATTTTTTTTTTCAGTTTTAGTTTTAGAAACTAAGTAACATTGGTTAAGGTAGCTAAAAAAGTTTCTCCCATTAAATAGACTCAGATAGAGATGAAGGGATGTCCCCTCTGTTGTATTTCCACCCATCTCTCTGCATGTAGCTTCCAGTTCAGGGTCTAAGATTGTGTCTTGATTATCAGTTGTTATATTCCAGACAGAAGCAAGGGAGGAGGTAGCAGAGAAAAAAGAACATGCCCTCTTTATTTCTGCATTTACCAAAAGCTTGTATCCTGATTCTACGTATTTTCATACACAACCACAAGAGAGGGAAAAGTGTGTCTTGTCAAAAACT
The DNA here is from genome assembly GCA_004024945.1 of Uropsilus gracilis. Lineage (NCBI taxonomy): Eukaryota > Metazoa > Chordata > Mammalia > Eulipotyphla > Talpidae > Uropsilus > Uropsilus gracilis. Next base: position 1,558 of record PVHY01023000.1, on the reverse strand, counting down.
GAGAATTTTATTACTGAATAGGTGGAAAATGAAATTGGGATAAATAGTACTCTAACACAAGATAAGAGATAAAACAGATATGATAGCAAAAAAAAGGGAAAATGTGTTGTGATATGTTTGGGGTTTTATGGGTATGAAACAAGATAAAAAGGAGTAAGACTAAGACTAGACTAGATTAATAAAAGCATTTATTTGCCATGCTCAGAAGCTTTGATATGTAAGAATATAAATAAATTTGTCTTTTTTCTGTATTGTACTTATATACTTTATAGTTTTTACAAGTCATTTACTACTCAATGATTCTATCAAATGCTTATTACTATCCTTTGTTTACCAAGTTAAATAATCCAGGTCCATATTACAAATGTAATCACCCAGAAACAGTATTTATATGGCCCTTACTATGTAAATACTGTTCTAATTGGATCAAACGCTATATTAAAATTGCTACTTTATTTGTAGATCTAATGCTATAACCCCTAAGGCCACCCAAAGTAACATAATCTGTGGAAAGGTACAGAAACTTCAATTGTCATTGAAAGAAAGAAGGCAAATGTAACATTTTTGAGAATATAATAGTAAGAGGTAAATTCAGAAAGGATTTGGCAATGGGAGAAAAGTAGAAGGAAGGATAGTGAATCAATGTCTTGGTTTCTAAAGTGGAGAGTAAAGTAGATGGGCATGGCTAAGAGGTTGCTTCTGAGGAATAGAAGTAGAATTGGAAACCATGCCCACTCTCTCCACTCCTTTTCAACATAGTTCTGGAAGTCCTAGCTAGGGCAATAAGACAAGAGAAAGACATGAAAGGTATCCGAATAGGGAATGAAGAAATAAAGTTATCATTATACGCAGATGATATGATTCTCTATGTAGGGAACCCATAAAAATCAGCAGAAAAGTTGATTGAAATAATAAACTGATTTGGTAAGGTAGCTGGATACAAAATCAATACACAAAAATCAACAGCATTCCTATATGCAAAGAATCAATCAGAAGGAGAAGAAATTAGAAAAAACACCCCATTTACCATTGCACCAAAGAAAATCAAATACTTGGGAATTAACCTAACAAAAGACGTAAAAGACCCATACAAAGAAAACTATAAGATATTCTTAAAAGAAATAGAAGATGATGTAAAAATAATGGAAAGACATTCCCTGTTCATGGATCGGAAAAATCAACATTATCAAAATGGCCATACTACCAAAGGCCATCTACAGATTCAATGCAATTCCAATAAAGATCCCAATGACATATTTTAAAGAGATAGAACAAATATTACTGAAATTCATATGGAACAACAAAAGACCCCGAATAGCCAAAACCCTTTTGACAAACAGACGAGAGAACGGAGATATTACTATTCCAGACTTCAAACTGTACTACAAAGCCATAATACTTAAAACAGCATGGTACTGGTACAAAAACAGACAAACAGACCAATGGATCAGAAATGAATATCCGGAAATAAAACCACACATATATGGTCAATTAATCTTTGACAAAGGAGCAAAAAACATACCCTGGAACAAGGATAGCCTCTTCAGAAAATGGTGCT
>PVHY01022999.1:0-21618 GCA_004024945.1 Uropsilus gracilis | reverse complement strand
TGTTCCTTTCTCTCCACATCCTCGCCAGCAATTTGTGTTGCCTGTTCTTTGGATGTGGGCCATTCTTGCTGGTGTAAGGTGGTATCTCATTGTGGTTTTGATTTGCATTTCTCTTATTACTAGCGATGTTGAGCAATTTTTCATGTGCCTATTGGCCATTTGTATTTCCTCGGCTTTCTTAATGGGTTACTCCAGGTTACTTCCCTGGGCAGTTTTCGGCAGACAATCCCCAGACACCCACAGTATCACTGAGTGAACATTTAACCTCTTTCCTCCCTGCTGGGTCCTAACGGAGCGAAAGACTCCCTCCAGCTGTCCAGGGTGAACAGACACATCTAGAAGTGATGGAAAGACAAGAATTCAAGCAGTGAACAGGGCTACCTATCAAGGTCACAGGTCACAGACCAATTTCAAGAGTTGTGGGACACCCCAATCCTGGGCACTCACTTCCCAGGGGGTTCAGCTCTGGAACCCAATTTGGTCCCTCCTGCCCTCCCACCCCCAACCCCCTCCCCAGTTGCTTTGTCTAAGGTTGAAAGTCATAGTGGTGAGTCTGGAACACCAGTTATGTGGCTTCATTCCTCTGTGGACTTGGTTTCAAGGCCACCAGCGTGGAGTTCATCCAGTTCCTTCCCTAGCCTGCCACCTGGCTTTACTCCCCAGGGCAAGTGCAGAGTGGTAAGGTCCAGGTGTGAAGGTACCTCACAAGGGCACAGAGGAGCTAGAACCCCGCCTGCCCCCAGTTGCATGGCGAGCACAGAAGGTACCAGGGGCTGTACCTCCCCAGAAAGTAGACTGAACTCATTACAAATTTAATAGACATCATTTCAAAAACTGGGCAATTTTCATGCCACTACTTCAGTCCAGCGAGGACCCCCCTCAGCTGTGGGGATGTGAAGCGTGTGTGTGGGCTGGAGAGGACATGCCGCTCACAGTTGCAAGGTAGCACCAAAGCAAGGAGGCGGACCCAGCCCGGGGCGGGAGCGGGGGGGGGGGGGGGGGCGGCAGAAGCATTCAAGCTGCAATACGTGGGGACCTGCGCAGAGCCTGGCACACAGCTCCCCAGTGCCAAGACGCCCCCAGAGAAGGAGGGCAAGCTGACTCAGACCTGAGAGAGAACCACAATGTACATGGAGGCTACTGTCTATCTTTAGAGTTGAAGAACTATTTTTTATTAAATCAGGTCAAGTCCCTAAATACTCAGGAAGCATATGAAGAGATTTGCTTTCCTGGAAGGGCAGGTGGGAAGCCCGAGGTCAGGTCACCAGGCCCGAGCCCAGACTCCCGGGGCTAGCCGAGCATGGACCCGCACCAACAGCCCAGGAACAGGCGCCGAACACTGCGCGCGGGCTAGGATGCCAAAAAAATCCTATTAACAAAAATAAACACCAAAACCAGTATGAGGGCTTACCCAGCCCCCCGATACGCCAGTGGTAACAGGCATTCCTCGACAGCGGCCCACGCATTCTCGACACGCACCCACAGATTTTATGGTTTGATGGAGAACAGACGCAGCTACCCCAGTATTTTACTTGACAGAAAACAATGCTTTTTAACAAATGCTAAATAAGACAAAGGATAAACATGTGTCGGGGCGTTCACGAGAAGAGTTTGCAGAAGAAAAGATCCTGGATGATCTCTTTGGCAGTGAAATCCTAGATCAAAACAAGAGACTTCATAATAAACACCATGGTAGCCAGGATCAGGCACGTTTGCCCCATAGCAAACTTGAGCAGTGCTTGAAGAGCCAACGGCACGTGCCAGCTGATGCTACTGATTCAGTCGATTGTGCTTCACCAGTGGCCCCTATCTACAATTGGTGTATGGGGGAGACCAGGGCTGTGAAACGGAAAACAAATACAATCGAGAAAGGCTCTGATTTCAATCCCATTTAAGAATCTTGTTAATACCAGAGCTGGGCATGGTAGCGCACCTGTAATCCCACCTATTTGGGAGGCAGAGGCTAGGAATCACTTGAGTTCGTGGGTTCAAGACTACCCTGGGCAACACGAGACCTAGTCTCAAAAAAAACAGCCGGATGTGGTGGCACGCACCTGTAATCCCAGCTACCTGGGAGGCTGAGGCTAGGGATCACTTGAGTCTATGGGTTTGGGACTACCCTGGGCAACATAGTGAAACCTAACTCTTAAAAAAAAAAAGTAATCTTGTTAATCCCGAACTTGTTAATCAAAACAGTAGAGCCTTTCGGGGGGGGGGGGTGAGGGAGTCCCTCCCACTCCCACCCTCAGAAACAGAAAGCAAGTGGGTAGTCACTGGTATGTTTATTCCTTAAAAGAATAAATCATCTCCACAAGGTGAAGTCAAACTATGGAACAAAGCTCATTTCTCAAGCAAACTGACTTTTCTCCCACAGGCACAGATAAGATGGCCAGTCCAGAAGGTGACCAGGAACATCCAAAACAGTCTTGGAAAGTAACAGAAAACACCTGCCCGCATGTTGATTTGATGTGACTGAATTTTCAAGGAAAAACAGCAGGACCCAGAGTTGGTTTCCCACGTGACCTGCTAGACGTCGTGGTCTGCCGTTTAACCGCAAGACTTTTAAAAGTCTGATGTCTTCTCAAGACCAGCAGCCCTCAGCAAACGGGGGTCACAGATCTGCCTGCACTGGGGAAGGCCAACAAGGAATGTTTTTTGACATTCCTTGACCCCTAAAGAAGTGTTGGGGTCCTTTGTCTGCTCAAGGGTTAGCCGCTCCTGGAGCTCGATGGGGCTGATGCACCCAGCCCAGCTCAACCACTCGGCCCGGTCAAGTACAAGCAGTCTGAGAGCAACCACCAAAAATGCCCCACCGAGGGAGCAAGACAATGACAGGCTGGTTGATCCTGAAGTTCCTCAACTAGGGCCATGCACACCTGGCCACACCTGACCAGTGGCGCAGGCCCGATTGGTGGCTCAGCAAACTACACATCAACCAGACTTCATCGTGGTCTTCCCTGGGTGAGAACTGCCAGGGCTTTTTTTTAGCAATAATCTACACATTAAAGAAGCGTCTTTCTGTAATATACTTCTGGCAATACGCAGTCACAGCGGGTTAGAAGAACCAAACACGTCGAAACCCAGTGATAGGAAATCACTAAGTTTGTATCCCTGACACCAAAGTTCCAAGTGTAAGTGATCTAAAGCCAGGGATATGGCCCCTAAACCTACAAAAACATCCACCACTTCAGGACAGAATACTGAACACTGAGTTCCCACTCTCCAGGACAGGTAACATGGATAAAGCCAGTTTACCTGGGGCCCTAGAAAATACTCCTGTTGTGAGCACGCTCTCCGTCCTCGATGCACGGGCCAGTGATTTCCGCCAGAGACCGAAAGCTAATTCTTCATTGCCGCTAGGATCTCCTCACCACTCTGTCCCTGAGCTGTGTTCTCCATGCTGGGTGGGAGGAGCCCTCCCTCATATAAAACTGGGGAGCTCCATCTAGATCATAAACACAACTGAGAATCTAGGGGGCGTGGGGTTACGTACGCTCTTCCCAACCAAGCAAACAAGTCACTTGCAGGATATCCAAGGGCTGAACGATACTGACCACATGCCGCGTGAAGGCACAGCAGTCTAAGAGGGCAGTGTTGCTACCCATGAACAGCTGACCAAGACAGCTGCATGACCTGCTGGTCAGACTCACCTCCTGAAAGAGACTTGAGACCTTTCAAAAGCAGGTTCTTGAGCTCTCAAGTGTTTCCAACCTATCTTGGGACTTGACAAAATACAAGTCTTAGCAGTTTCAAGATTATGTAGACACCCCAGAGTGTTATTTCAGGAGAAATTTATCTCAATCTGTAGGGTGTGTCCTAAGATTTGGAAACAGGCTGCTACACCAACAGCCCTTTCTGGCCTCTTCGCCCCGATTCCCAGAAGGCAGCTTGTTCTCGAGGTCTCACAGGGGTGCGACAACAGCACCTCCTGGGGGCTGAGCGAGCAACCCCTGGGAGGAGGAGGGGGGCTGGGTACTTGGAAGACAAACCGTCCTGCTGAGGACCCCAGATGCCCTGTGTCTGTCAGAGCCGCGGAGCATTTTCAAGTGCCGCTGACTGTAACATGACTAGCAAGTTGGGTGTATCGGAGGATGACAACAGGGAAGCAGGCAAGATGGATGTCAGTTCTGCTGTTTTAAAAACCAAGCACTCAGAGCACACAAGGTGACCCTGGTGAGGGAGAGGATGAGGAAGTCTCCCACCTGGTGAAACTGGTGGCAGCAGAGGACAAAGCCACTGCAGAGCCTGGCGCACAGGTGATGCCTCTCCTCTCCAACTCGCTGTGGTGGGGAGGCAGCCTCCGGTAGCCCGAGGGTGCAGGGTGCTGCTGAGAGCCCGCGGCTGGGATGATGCTCTGCTAGGAGCTTATCTCCCCTTTCCTGCTATCTGAAGAATGGAAACTCCAACTGCCCAAGTCATCGGCTAACGAGGCTGGAGCAGCCAGCAAGTAGCACCCGGATCCCGGCTCAGGGTGGGAGAGGGCGGCCCAGGCTGCTTCAACTTGGGCCACAGCACCGACACACACAGCAACACCAGCACAGCTTTAAACCAAGTTGTGATTTTTATTGATGGGCGACAACTTCATACTCCTATTTTATCACTAAACTGTGTACAATTAGAGACGCGGCATTAGAGAGAGCGGACAGCAGAATTAAACAGAGCAGACATAAGGAAATATCCATCCTCATTGTTTTGCCCATTTTTTCATCATGTGTACACAGAAGCATGAATGCAATTTGAAATCTTTTAATGGCGATAAAGTTACAATCACCCATCTATGTGGACGAACACCTTAACGTCTCCAAATATTTGATCTGCAACACATACGTAAGCAGTTTCTCATCGCACAATTATTAGAAGGTGATCTTCTTGTTAGGAACCAGCAACTTACTCTGTGTTTATTTCTCTTTTGAAGAACTATGTCTTCTCTGATAACTGGCTCATTTTTATCATTTATCAAAAACTAAAGGGTGGGGGAGGAAAGTATGATGGATTAAAAAATTTATTAAGGAAAGATAAAATTCATTTTCACAAATTTACAGGTGTTGCTGGTGCAGGATTTATTCTACTAAGCAATTAGATTGGGAATCAATGCAAGTTCCCCCTTCTTACTCAGGAATCAGCATTATTTCAGAAGTGTGGGTTTTGGTGTATTTTCTTAAATCAAGTGACAGTCTGTTTCAACCAAATGATTTTGATCTGGAAGTTAGAGGTCAACAGAAAGGACATCGCACACACACCCCGGGCGTCTCCTTTTCACTCTAGTCCACTTGTCCGGAAGGGTAGAAGAGTCTCTGCAGAGCCACTGAGGAGAGGAAAGGGGTCAGTGAGGGAGGCCCTGCCGGCGGGCATGGCGGCTACAGCAGGTCCACGCGGCGGTAATACAGGAGGTAGGCCGTGCGGTCGGCAGTGGGCTTCACCACCTGGTACTGGTGAATCACCTTGACCGTCTGGTCATCGATGCGCAGCCAGCCATTCAGACCGATCTGGAAGACGTCTGTGGTGTAGTGGCCCCCAGTCGCGCTGCTGCCGTGATGGTAGACCACTGGAAGAGAGCCACAGGACCTGGTGAGAAGCAATGCACACCCAGTTTGGGGCTCCCACCCAAGACGATGGGACAGAGAGTCGCAAATACACAAAGGCATGACACCAAAACCCAAAAACTTCAGTTCCCAACAAAAGGTTGTACGTATACTCATAGTTGAAATGTTCAGTAGCTCACAAGCAACTATAAAGAGGCCCACGAAGTGGAGCTGCCAGCAGAACCATCAGCATTTCCACATGTCGCCTAAGAGTGGCCCCCGGGAAGTAGAGCAAGCAGCACACAGGGGGACACCCAGTGCCCCCAGAACAACACCCAGAGGCCCAGGCACACTGGCGCCCAACCGGGCCAGTTTCGCCCGTAGGCCTTCCTCAAGAAGTCATGCTGCTCTCAGGCGAAGACTTCATAACCGTGAAGAAAAATGGAAAAACCTAAAAACCCACTAGAAGGAGTAATTAGTGAAGTTTACAGCACAGCAGAGGTGACTGTTTCCACAGAGCAGCTGGAGTGCGCAGTGGTGTGGACACACGCTACGGTGCAGGGAGAACAAGACCCGTGGGTGTTCTGGGACACGTGGTGGCCCCCGCCCATGGATCCCAGGTCTGCCGGCCAAGGATGGAGCTGTGCGGCGCGTACAGGTGGCTCTAGGCATTACTCTGCTTTCTTCTGACAAGAATGTATAGCATTGTTCCGTTTAACAGAAAAATATTACTTGTTACTTTTTAAAATCTTCTGTAATTCTAGTAGGAAGTATGAGAGAAAGCCCTAAAGCCAACATCTCTGATGGAAGATGCATTGAGACACGGCAGGCAGGGAAAGGACTCCCCATTCTCCCTCTAGGAAAGAGGAGGGGAAGGGAGAGGATGTGGATGGGGGCGACATCCTTAGGGTCAGCAGGCACAGTCCGTGGCTGGTGGGGAGGAGCAGAAAAGAGGGGACCCTGGGTCACCAGCTCAGCAGCAGCTCTCACTTCGGAGGAGGCTCGAACCCACAGGAGCAGGGGCCTCATGTGGTTAGCGGCCCACACTGGCATCTCAGATCCCAGACAGACCCAGAGTTCTGCCCAAAGGGGTTCGGAGAAGGCGGTGCCTCCAAGTCCTGGCCATGCAACAGACGTGACTGGCCACAGGGGTCGGCAGGACTGCAGGTAGGGCCATGAGGCAGGAAACTAGGAAAGGGACTGTTACAAGCCACAGCTTCATCCCTACAAGACACAGCTATCAGGCTGGACCCCAGCACAGACGAGAGCCCGCTTCGGGGGTTTTATTCTGGATTTTCACCTTTAACACCCAACTTAAGAACTTTTTTATTCAATTTAAAGCAGGGCTTAAAAGGTTTATTAGTCTGTTTTTCCTGTAAGACACTCCACTTTAAAAGCTTGAAAGAAGTAAGAGCATGTGGCACAAATCCCAGTTTCTCAAGCAGCACCCCAGCCCCATGGGGGACTCCCATCACATGGGCCTGGTGAGCCCACCCAAAGGAACGGAACTGAGAAACAACAGTTTCTTAGAAGCCTATGTACTTTGCCAACTAGTTCTCTTTGGTCCCACAACCTGAATCACTTTTTGAAGTTCTTTCCATTCATGTCTTACAACAAACTCTTAACAAGTCCTGTGACCTCTCAGGAGACTCCAGGGAGGGTTCTGGAGGGCAGGTGGGGAGCACACACCCTGGTCCTGGGCCCAGCCAGGAGCCAGGCACTAGCTTCCCCTGGTAAGAGCTCCAAGCTCCAGGGAGCCCACAAAGGTCCCGGAGCTGCCACTCCAAGGGCAGCCCACAAAAGTGCTGGGCAGGGTGGCACACGCCTGCAATCCCAGCTACCTGGGAAGCTGAGGCTGGGAAATGCTTGAGTGTGTGGTACCCTGGGCAACGTGAGCCTGTGGTTCCACAGGCAAAAATAGCAAGACCTAGTCTCAAAAAAAAAAAAAAAAAAAAAAAAAAAAAAAAAAAAAAAGAGAGAACAAGTGGGTCAAAGGTCTTCGAAAAATATGGCCCAGCCACCACCCACAACCAGATGACCCAACTTCCCAGGCTCAGGGGAAGCCTGAAGGCCTTCTTGCACTTCAGTCAATGCTGAGACTGAGTTCCAGGCTGTTGTTCTCCCAACCAAGGAGAACACATGTTGGCAAGGCTCAGCCACTGTGGGAGGTGATAACGGTGAGGGCTTTTTAAAATTCTAAACAGACCCAGCAAAAGCAATACCAAAGTAAGATGAGAGGGCAGCTAGAGACCTCTGGTAAAAATAAACAGGAAAACAATTGCCAGAATATGGAAACAACCCAAATGCCCCCCAAAACTGATTGGCTGGAAAAAAAAGGAGGTATTATGTACACAATGGAATATTATACACCAACGAGGACAAACATATATCATTTGCAATGACACGGATAGAGCTAGAAGGAATCACATTAGCAGAAATAAGCCAGACAGAAAATGAGAAATATGGGAAGGTCTCACTTATATGAAGGATATAAGGAAAAACAAATAAGAAAAATTAGAAACAACCAACAAAACCGAACCATGGGGGGGCGGGCGGAGGAGGAAGAAAACAAGGGAGGCAGAGGGCAGAAAAGATTAAGATGCTTAATGGGTATTAAGGAAATGGGAAAACCCCAGGGTACACAATGATGTACAGGCAGGAAAGCAAACATAGCTGCTACAAAGAGTAGTAACAAAAGAGAAATTAAGGTGGCTCTGCAGGGAGCTGGGAGATAGGAGGAGGCAGAGCCCTCGTTGGGGGATGGGGAGGGTCTTGGGGTTGGCCTGCAGGTGCCCCTCTGGAGAAGCCCAAACACCCTGACAGTGCTGCGAGGCAGTCAGACTGGGGACGAGGCACCAACACTCCAGGGCCTGCACAGAAAAGGGAAAGGGCACATGCTTGCATTACCAGTTCAGCCACCTAAAACATCTCCATAAAGTCTTCTGCTGGGCTCAGCTCTAAGCCAAGATGATATGATACTGTAAGTACTGAATTTCATTTCCCGCTTGTGAGTTGAATGTGAACTTCACACTTTCAGATGATTTCTTGAATGATAAAGTCCATAGGGCTACCAGAGATTATAATCTATCCTCACATGAAGTGGTGCTATGGCAAACTGCCCATGGCCTCAGTGAAGAAAGAGGGCAAGACTTACTTACCTGCAAATAACCTATAGGTTCTGTGGCATTTAAAATTCTTATTTTTAACCCCTGGAGAAAGCAGTTCTGAAAAACAAAACAGTGATAGCTTTAATCTATAAGAGCACTTTTAGAAAGGCTGAGACCAACAGCAGCAAGGGGTAAACCAGTTCCCCTCCAGTGAACCCTCCCAATGGGCCAAGCAAACAAGGTCTAATAGCATCCCTTTATTTGCATAAAAATTGAGCCATGAAGTAAGTAGTTGTGCGATGTAGTAAAATAACCCGCAACTAATCTGTGTTAAGAAATTTTAAGGAATATACCAATAAGCTCATGCTAGAAACTCCTTAAAAGCAGATGTTCTTTTAAAATTAAAGAAAGAAAAGCTGCTCACATTTAAGTTGGGGGGGGGGGGAATACCCCACCCCAGAAAATTAAAATATTTTATGTGTGAGATAGCACACCAAGCTTTACTGAGAAGTCAGATGATTTCTTCACCATTCCCTTCTGAAAAGGGCACACTTCCCACATGGGTCTGCTCTGGGGGGATGTGGCCTGGCTGGCAGTCATTGCTGGGTGCTAACTAGGCTGTCTTCTTATCTCTAGTCCTTCTAAAAAGTAAGTGAGGTGCAGCTGATATTAAACAACCATAACAAGCACAAAATACATGTACATAAAACCCAGGTAGGAACTTGCAGCCAGTCCAGACAGCTCTGGGGGATGAGGGAAGACACGTGCTCTGGGCCAGGCCTCACGACAGCAAAGGCATGCTCAGCTTCCACGGCCAGCAGGGCGTTTCCTTCAAGTTGTACTTTGTCAAGACAACTTTAACTTGGGCTGACCAAAGCATGCCAGAGCTGCTGACCCCAGTTACCATCCCGGCTGAAAAAGGGCCACAAGTCAAACACACATGTCACTGCAACCAGAGGCCAGGCCACCTTGATGGCCTGTGAGCATTCTTAATTCACTAGAAAGTCCACTTAGGCAGGCTGGCCAACATTGTTGTAAATACTGAGTATAAGGAAATTTACTTTGTACTGTCAGTACAAACATTTTTAGAGAAAAAAATGTGCTTGTTTTAGTACATTAAAAAAAAAACCCTATTTTTCTAACCTACTAATAAGACTATATGGTTCATTCAATTTTACCTTTCATTTTAAGGGGTCACTTTAAGGAGAACTTGAAAACAAAGGTTTGCTAAAAGACATTTACAACCAAAAGGTCATGTAAGTGCTTCCGACTGCTGCCATCACACAGACACCACTGGCCAAGCTTGCTGACTTCAGCATTCCTGTCTCCATGAAGGCTTTGCAAATACTGTATTTTATTACCTTTGCTAATTTCCAAGTCCACAGGATACTCAATATTTTTGATAAGCTTCTGGCATCCACCAGTCTTCTCGTAGACAAAGCGTTTCAGGTGCAGAACAAGAACAGGGGGGAGTTTTTCCAAAGTCACTCTTCGACTTATCTCAACCTAAGACACAGAACACATGATCTGTCGGGCTTCCTACGGAGAGACACCGCTGCCATCGGCTAGAGACCTTCTCGAGAGCCAACGCCATGCTCCTGGCACACAGGAGATGGGAGAATTTTAGGAAAGTCCTAACGTGTATTCCTACAAACATACCCACAGAGCATCCCTCATTCTGAGCCCACCTGTGAACTCCAAGTTAAGAATGTCCCCTGCGGTATTAAATGGTAAACTCGCATGAGAAGTAAAAGCTAACATAGCAGCACTTGGAAAAAAATGTAATAACTTGTTTTTTAATAATTCATGGAATGGACAAAATTGAAGTCAATGTATTTTTTGAATCCGATGTTTTAGTTAGCACTAAAACAATCCATTAGTTTTATAACAGCTTCAATTTTATCAATATAATATGCCATTGAAATACTTGCACAGGTCTAATAACGCTGTCTTCAAATGCAAGCTCACAAACAATACTTAATCTCTTCATCTGCCATCCTCCACGCCTACGAACTTCTACACGCATTCTCTAAACACAGGCAGCACATTGGCAAAGCAGTAAGAAAGCTGCTTTGGCAAGAACTGCAAACAGATGCAGGTGAAGAAACCTGAAGGGTGCTGGAAAGTAGGCTGAGCAGGAACCATGCTCAGATTTATCAGGGTAGACTCCCTCTCGCCCAACTTCCCGCTACACCAAGATCCAGCTGCACACACCGCCCTGGACTTCTCTGCATTCTCACTGTATCCAAACTCCACCAGCTCTGCAACCAGCCAGAGCTGTGATGAGCGGAAAGCACAACTCTAGTTCCACAGTCCAAAGCTATGATGAGGACAAGAAGAGGCTGAGTCTTGGCTTGCAAGACCAAGAGCATTCAAATGTCCGAGTGGTGGGGTGAGCAGACAGGTCAGTTCTAGTGGCCCAGGCTTCTGACCCAGCTTTGCAGCAGTTCACTGAGTGGCTAACTTTAAATTCTTAAATTATATATTCCAGGTTTCCAGGCATAATAAGGCACTCTTTCCAATCACCTATAGAGCCTTTTAGAGGAGTCTTCTAATCACGTACAGAATCACTTTTTCTACCCAGCAAGTATTTTACATAACTATCACAAACTACCACAAACCTTTATGTGTCCCTAAAAAGTTTGTGACTTCAGGGGGGAAAAAGTAAACTCTGTATTTTAAGTAAAACACGCACGCACACAGGCAACACACACACCCCATACTACAGCAAGTATCTTATTTGTTCTTGATAAATAAACTGTCCAAAATCTTCTTTCATTCACTGCTTTCCTGAGCATTCCTAACCTTATTGATAACCTGCTCCCACAACCATGGAATTAGCGTACACTTCAAGGCTCCCCCAAACCTCTTTCTTGGATCAGTCCCCCAAACCTGCTATTTAGGATGAATCAGTTTTTCCTCACCACTCTGTAATAACACTGTACTCTACCCAAACCCACCAGAGTGAAGATTTGATTGCAGCAGGAGCAAGAAGGGAGAAAACACTCCTCACGAACACTCAGCCAGGAGAAGGCTGCAAACAACCTGGCATTCAGCTCCCCTCACACTCAGGGACTCGCTGTCATGGTCAAGACACAACAGCGCCCACGTGATAGCACCGCATTTGTTGCAGAGAGGCAGACCCACACACACAGTCCTTCAGAGAGCTGGGAACTGACCCTCAGTCCCCCACACTGAGCGATATCTGCTTCTCCTACTCAAGACTGAAGGACACCAAGACTTATCTCTTTCAGATGAAACCAAAGAGTGACCGGCATAGGACAGTTTCTACTTCTCAAAGTCCTTGCAGATGTGTGCTAAGTAACCTCATGAACTGTGTGCTAGGATACTAGGAATGCCAGGGAGCCATCAGCCTGTGGAACTGGTAATAATTCTGTGACATAAGAATTAGACTGTCAAGGCAGGGCATGGTGGTGCGTGCCTTTAATCACAGCCTACAGAGCGAGGCCGAGGCTGGGCATCAATTGAGTCCACGGGTTCGAGACCTGCCCAGGGCAACCTAACGAGACCTAGTCTCAAAAAATAGCTGGGCATGGTGGCCCGCTACTTGAGAAGCTGAGGCTGGGGACTGCTTGAGTCCGAGGTACCCTGGGCAATGTGAGCGTGCAGTTCCCCAGGCAACAAAGTGAGACCTAGTCTCAAAAGGAAAAAAAAAAGAATGAGACTGTCAGAAAATCAAATGCACTTTCTGCTATGTGCTTTACAGAGTGGTTACAATCACCTGCTCCCCCCATTTCACTAAACAATGTGCAAATGTTCAGTCTAGGAGACTTAAGTCACTAGTTTAAGAGGCAAAACAGAATTCCACTTCTCATGATAATTACGAGCTCCCCCCACACCCCACAGGGCCTCAGCCCTTTGAGGCTCGACACTAGCCATGAACACACCTCCTGTTTGGTCTTTGTGGTATAGCCTTGGACAGACTCTCTGGCCACCAAGCTCTCCAGCGCGTCCTGGACGGTACGTATCTTATCAGACTGAATGTCCAGCTGCAACGTGAAAAATGGCTGCAAGGTGGCAGATTCTTTTGAACTCTGTTGGTAAACCACAGACCTAGGAATGGAAAACAAAAACAAAAAAATCTAAGCGATCACTCCTTCCTACTTTCCCTTAAGGTTATCTTAGAGAAGAGGCATGAACACTGAAAATAAAACTATCCAGTATCACCACGTTCAGAAAAGTGAAAAATATCCTGAATTTTAAAATAATTCTGGCTGCCTTCCTCCCCTCAGCACTTCTAGCCAACCCACGGGCCAGTAATTTTCTCAGTTCAAGTGCTCTGGAAGAAAACAGTCCGTCTTCCACACCACACTTTTATTTGGGGCAGTTAATAAAAGTAACTATCTTGCCACAGCCTCAAAATGCTGATGCTTTTCATTTCTCAAAGCACCACGGCCTAGTCCAACAAGAGAGAGCAAGCCCAAGGCAAACAGAACGTGTCTAATGGCACTTTCCCCTTACAGAGGAGTGGGCAGTATGGAACCAAGCCCAGCAGACGTCCCAGAGGCATGGCCCTGCCCCAGAGAAAGGCGCCAGTTCAACTTTGTTTTCTTAGCTGGTTTTTCATTTCATTTTCCTTTTTCTAAGTATTTCTGAGTAAAATTTCTGTGTTTAGATCGTCTCTCATTTAGCCTCAGTGAGGAAACATTCCAGGAGTTCAACAAGGGATTCTATTTTTCTATTTCTACAGTTGGAGTGACCTAGTTTGTAAATGGAACAAAACGGGTATGGAGAAGGATTCAGACTTTCAGAGCAGATGACATAAAAGCTGAAAACCTATCTACCTGGGGTTTACTTTTCACTTGTTGCTCTCATACCCCCACAGTGCAACAGGGTATCTCCTAGTCCCTGGGAGTATAAGGACAGGTGTTACTGTCATTTGCTTGGCTCCAGAGTAGGAAAGCAGTGAAGAAATCATGTTCTCTGACTTAAGTGTCAAAGTGTCTAAAGAAAGGTGGGGAAAGGTGCTGCAATTTTAACAAAGGCTGTGAGTCATAGAAAAGAAGTTCCTTGACAACATGAAGTAATTCCTTATCTTTATCACTTCTCAAAAGAAACATCAACAATCAATTTTAACACACAGAGCCCGGAGAGCAAGACCCTGACCCTCGGCAAAGGCATCTGAGTCAAGCTAGAAATTGCTCCAAAGCAGATTCTGGATTCTCCTCTGCTTGTTCTTAAAAAAATGTAAGAGTTCCTGGGTACGTTGGTCTTGCCATTTTGATCTTTTATTGAGGTATGAATCTGGATCTCTGGTTATATTCACCTCAGCTCAGGCTAATTCCTCCTTCCTCCCCCTCTATGAGAGGCCCAAGAAAGCTACCACCAGGCTGCTGGTGCAGTAAACAGCTCACTCATGCCTTCCTCTCCAGCACAGCCCAACCCCCGAAGCCCATCTAGTCAAACCACTCAACGGGGTTAGGGCCTGGGCCTCCCCATAGCACACCCAACCAGGAGGATTCCAGACTAGAAACGACAGAAAGGGGCACAGAATGACCTGAACAAGGTCACACGGCAGCACAACTGACCCCAGCAAGGCAAGAGCCTGTGAGGAGTCAGGGCAGCTTCCTAGTCTAGTGAGAGCTGCTCAGTCTAAGCTGTTTAGGACAGAGAGGCTGACCCAAGTCTCAGAAGTTGGAAAGGATCCTACCTATTGTGGATAGAGAGGATTTAGGGTAAAGAGAGGGTAAGAATCTGACTGGAAAGTTATCCTGTGACCATACTATGAAGACTTGCCATGGGAAGAGGGTACAGCACTGAGCTCCTTGCAGACCATGCCTATAAAACCCACTTGAAGTTAGGACAGGCTTGCCTTACTTCCATGTCACAGTAGCACAGAAGGGCTGGAACACGAAGAAATCAAAATTGTGACAAGCACATTGTGACAGGATGTCTTGAGTGGACAAATAGCTGGTGGTTTATGGGAATGGAGTCCTCCTTGTAACGATTTCTCCCAACATTCCCTTTATTTTTGAGCTCACTTGCTGCCAGTGCCTATAATTCCTCCAGACACATGGATTTCCTCTCTTAACAAAATATTTTTAATTTAGTTTGTTTTCCCTGCCTACCTAGCTGTGAGCAGCAGGGCTGAGGGAATGCAAGTGGCAATGAAGTAAGGGAATCAACAGCTTTCTGGGGCAGGCGGGCTCCCGGGGATTGGCCCTCTGAGGAAAAGTCAAGGCAGACAGGGCGAAAGCAATGGAGGCTGCAGAAAAGCATCAAACATCCAAGGAAGAGCAGGTGACCAAACTCCTAAGGACAAATCTTATGCCTCCCCCCTTAGTAAAGTGGCTGAACCCTGAAAAAGGTAAATTATTCCAGAAAAGCATAAACCTGATGTGTCCACCAAAAATGCCAGTGATGGGGGTCTGAACAAAATCCGCCTGGCGAGTGACCGAAGTCTTATTTCTGGGGCCCACTTGCTCCCATTCGTCCTCGCTTCCTGCGCCTTCTTCTTCCTGCTCTTCTTCATTTACTGAGTGGCTTTTGGGTCCATTGGAAATATTAAGTTCTGAAAAGTAGACAGTCGGCTTAGGCTACTTTTTACAACAAAAACAGCAAAGAAATAAAAGAAAAATGCTACGTAAACCACCTCCTACACAGATTTGAGTTTTAAAGGAAATCAGAGTACATTCAACATGAACAGCATGGTTAGCCTAAGGCAACACCCACAGCTCTCTCACCCTACTCATATACAGACTACAGGAGAGTTTTGGGCCAGCGCACAATGTTTGGTGTGATTACAGTTCACTTTCCTGTAGGCTGCTGGTCTCTGGGAAGTATCCTGATCCCCAGGAGGGGCACACTTTAGCATTTAGGGGTAAGGGAAACTGATCCACAAGTTAACTTTGAATCATTCAGGAAAGAAAGCACCTAAACTGTCAGGTGAGAGTACAAAGGAATAATGATAACATGTTAGCAGCTACAGAACCTGGCTGTTGCACAGATCTTCACCCAACTGTTCTGATAGTTGTTCTGTACATGTGTTCATTCTTCTAATTAAAAGGCAAAGGGGAAAACGCAGGCTGTGGGTAGATTCTGACTGATTCAAATGCAGCATTCTGGCATATGATAGGTATTAAAAATAACAGCATTATGCTAAGAGTAAATAAAGTGATTTCTGGAGGGAAAATATCCGTCAGGAAGAAAAAGCAACTTAACATATACAACTTAAAAAAAAATAATAATGCTAAAGAAAAAGTCCTCACACAACTAGCAGCAATTATATCATGACTTACTTTCATTACTAGGTGAGAGAAGCTTCTTGAGAGTGAGCATCTCCTCATGAAGTCCATTGAGAATGAAGCCTAAGTACTCCTCGGCATCTTCTTGCCGCCCCTGAAAAGATGAAATGTGATTGTGTTAATTTTAACTGATGACTCTGCAAGGGCTGCAGAGAACACACTGTCTGTCTAGTCAGTCATGCCTACTCTTAAACAATCTCTAACAACATGCAGTGTGTTCCCTCAAAATCTAAGATAGGGGGAAGCGAGGTCAAAGGAAGCTGGAGAACAGATGAAACAATTATGAGTGACAGAAACTTCTACAATAAATATACATTAACCTTATAATAATAAAGGTTTTTTTCAGTTGTGAGATTAAACACCCTAAACCTCACCTAATTTCCTAGTTTTGATAATAGGCAACTGTGGGGGGAAAAGGACTCAAAATTCATGTGAAGATGCTTTTGATTTAAAGATTTATCTGACTAGTTTACACACTCAAAGCATAGCAAAATCATTCCAAGGAGAGACACGATACAGCTATATATTCATTTTTTAATCTCACACTGGTTTTGTTTGATTATTGTAGATTATCACGGCTAGTTCATTTTTCATTCTTTGGAGTACGCAGTCCAAAGATCTGAGAATCCTTGTTTTCCCTCTCTGGCAGCTCTATTTGTGCTGAATGTGACCATAGTCGCAGACAACAGCCACCTGGTGTGAGTGTGTTGGGGGGGCAGAAAACAGCACAGTCCATGATGCAGAGAGGAGTTGACTCAGCAGGCCTAAGGTTTGCAGGGCAGGTCCTTGGTTGGCATCTGGCATCATGTATGCTGGGAAGTTCCACCATTCTAAGAACTGATAAAAACCATGCCTAAATGGTACAAACAGTAAGTTTACAAGAAACACCAGCTTCCCTCTGGGAGTTTGGACACTGGTTTGTGGCAAAAAGAGGGTGCCTACATGACTGGCCCTAAGGAAACCCTGAGACCCCAGGTCTCTGATGAGCTGCCATGGTAGACAGCAGTTCATAGGCACTGCTCTAGTTTCTAGGTGAAGAAATTCAATTTGTCTGGATCTACTGCACTGGGGTTGGGCCCCCAGGTTTCTAAAGACATCGCCCTGTCTTTACTCAGTGCTGATTTAGCTGTGTCCTTTTGCTGTACTGAACTGCAAGGAACAGTGCGAGTCCTTTGACTCCTTCAGGAAAACACTTAAGCCAAGGGTAGTCTTGGGGATCCCCACACAGTCAAAATCAACATGACTTCAGGAGACACTTGTGGCCCTAAGTACAGCTTTGGGGCAGGATCTAGTCGGGGTTCGTCAAGCAAGCCCCCCCCCAACCTTTCTCCACTGGGTGGGCACTAAAGCATTAAAGATGCAGCTGCTATCTTGTCTGTTTCCTCAGGCAGGTGCTACAGCAAGTTCCTTCACAGTACAGAGAGCTATTTGAAGGCACAGGACATCTTTTAGTCCCCTCCTGCATTCCTAACATTTTGCTCTTTTCCTGTTCCTTGGAAAACTTGAATTCTGAATGTATACCAAAGGCCACCATGAAAGACATGAGAAGCTGCTGGTGGTATTCTGCCACACTGCACCGGCATCTTGCCTCCTTCAGAACACTACAGCTTCAGTACCACTTGAGTGAACTGGGATATAATTTTCTTGACTTGACTTTCTGTCTCAATAATTTCCCTAGGCAGCACTGTAATAGCTTGTACTGTATTGTCAGGGAGGAAAGACAGGTTCCCTTAAGCCCCTGCTCCACTGCTTACAGCAACAACGTGTATGACAAAACACAGCTGAGGGAGTCAAGATCTTAAAGAGTTAAGGTAGGAGAGACTGAGGAGAATGTGGCTCTTCTGGATGTTACTGCTGCTCTGAGCCCAACATCCCTCTCCCTGGAAGGCACAGCACAGTGGCTGAGAGCCTGACTCTCCCACTAGACTCACCACTCTTAGCTGTGTGGCTTTAGACAACAACCTCACCTTTCTCAACTATAACACGGAAACAATCAAATTCATTCCCAAGGTTAAATGTGTCACTATGAAGAAAGCACTAGCTGCGCCGTGACAGACAGGCTAGTTGGCTTAACTGTAACGGCACCACCGTATACTTCACATTCATTCCAGCCAGGGCTCCCCACAACCCCCACGAAGCAAAGCACTTGAAGTTCTACAAGCCAGCAGTGAAGGAGCAACATGTAAGGCACCGCCCAGAGCAAGCTGCACTTGACTGGCTACAACAGAGGAGGCTCAGACCTTTTCAGACAGGCTGGACTTGATAACTGTCAGGAGTCTATAAATATACGTAGGTTCAAAGGCAGCTCCAGGGCGAATATCCCTCACGATCTTATCCCCAAGAGCTGCAAAGAAAACAGGATACAGCTTTTAATAATTGAAACAAATGTTGAAGACAATGAAAAGCAACCTCCCTCCTAAACAGTGAGCAGCACAGGTATGACTGGACCCCCGGCATGCCGTGGCCTTGCACTTCCACTCACCTTGCCTGGGTTTTGGAGGTACAGGCATATTAGTAAACTCATTCATTAGTCGAACACTAAACATGAAAAGAGAAAAGAAAGCTAAGTGGCACATATATCACAAAAACAAAACACATTTCCACTAAAAAGCTTTGATAGCTACATAGATAATGAAGACAGTAAATTTTAGGTAACTAATGCTTTCTATAATAAAGTTCTTAAAGCCCAACTGTATAAATGTTTATCATATTCTAAGTGCTACAATGTATTCAACTGAATCTGAAGAATACCGAATGTAAAAACAACATCCCAATTTCGTTTCTGGTTTACTTCCATGTAAAAATCATGAGCTATAAATTATTTTTAAAAAGGAAAAGAAGAATCCTGGGGTTCACTTCTAGGAAATCAAGAATTTTGCTTGACTCTTTTAATTCCAGTAGCAGAGAGGAAACCCCCCCCCCACCCCAGATGACCTCAAGCCCCTTACTTACAAGCTATCTATCATGGGTGTTGATGTACAAGGCCTTTGTACTTTTGAATACAGAGGAATGAATTTCATCAGGTGATACATCGGAGGACAAGCAACCAATGCCTGCAGTGTCTAAGGATTGGCAGTAGAAAGTGTAAAGGAAGTGAAACAGTCCAAATTTCCAAAAGGCACATTCAACATAAGAGCATATAAACTCAAGTAAGGGCCCTGGAAGACTTAGCTATGTAAACACAAAAAGGAATAAACCAAACATTATAGGAATAATTGCTCACAATATCCAATTAAGGTCTGCTAAGCACTCATTAGGATATCTACAAGAACTTGATTCAACCAAGATAAGTCAAATCAATGAAAGCAAAACTGCAGGCTCTAAGAGGTCACCCTGCCCTATTACTCAGACCACTTTAACAAGAAGTGATCTGAATCTGTGCCAATCTGTCATTCACAGATTAAAAAGCCCTTTTGGGGGGAGGCGGAAGGGGGAGAGAATCAGGAAAAATCCTGCTTATAAGCAGACAGATTATGCAAGCAGTTTCTGGATTCAATGTTGGGGCTGGCTTCCCTGGGAACCGAGCCGAGGACGGGTGGCGCAGAGGAGCGTGCCAAAGCAGGCAGCCTGGGTGGCACCTGAGAAGGATACAGCGTTGATGTAGCACCAGTTTCCCTTGTTGATGAGCCCTCGGGGTTGCAGCGACACCGGCTTATGGACCAGAGTGACATTTTCCAGTAACTCTGGAAGAAGGAAAAAGCCATTAAACAGATAATGCCATCTAGTCAGTGACACTGAAGTGAATCTTTAGGCCCTACTCATAGCGGGCACTGAAAATCCTTCAATGAGGCACAGATTCAAAGACATACAGTGTGCTAAAGTTTCATTCCGTTTGACATCATGCACATCATTCGATTATTAAAATTCTTTAAAAATTGTTTCCCCATCACCAATGCTTACTTATCCTCCTAGAGGAATAAAATCGAGGAGCAGAACTCTCTAGAGTGAGACATCAGGTCCTCCGAAAACAGAAACAGAAGCCAGCTCTGAAAGGCAGTATACTTGGGCACTTTTCTCCCCACACTGAGGTCTAGCCAAGTCTGATCCTGCACCCATGAAGCTACCCAACCCATTACTGAGGGTGAGGACACTGGTTTGGGGGACAACTGCCTTACTGCCTCAGCTGTGCTTTCCATAAAAAGGTCAAGGGAGGGTCTGCACGTGTAACATCCTTGTTCCACTCAGAGACCAGCTGCCCACTGCCACACCCACTCTCTGCCCCCACCCTTCTGCTAGCAACTATCACCCTGCAAGAGGGCCTCGCTATAGATTCACTTTAAAATCCCAATCACTTTAAAGTCCCCAATCTCACTGGAACCTCCTAACAGGGACAGCCATCACTGAATCCCTTCTCCACCCAGCCAGTTTCTCACTTCTTGCTCCACCACTTGTGTGGCCTACTTGAATCTAATTTAGCCCTGCAGGAATGCACCACTTCCCTGTTGAACAAAAGGAACTGGAGGCTCAGTAGGTATCACACAGGTATCACAAGGAACCAGGAACACAGGAACCAGGCAGGGCAGCAAGTAATGCCAGAAATCCAGGCTGTGACAGGAACTCACGGCCTGCCTGCATCCCTGTATACCAGGCAAGAAAATCAAGGGAGCACCTTGAAGACATCAGCAGCCACTCATGGCATCATGAAAATGAAAGAAGTCTTCTTTCTAGGTCAAACTGGATAGCTCACACACATTCACAGGCCCTCCTTCCTCGAACTGAGACAGGAAGAGGTTTTTACCACGATAGTAAGAGGTGGCAGAGCTCCTCTTTGCTCTCCGCTGTCCACTTTCCTCACAGGTCCCACTGTGGGCTTCAGTCAGGAGAGTGGATTCAGAGCTGAAACTCCAGCCCCCAGATAGCCCCTGGCACAGACTCTGCTGGTCACACAAGCACCTTTATGCATGTCATCCTCAGAAGCCTGCAGACACTGTTCTCAGCCATACCTAATGGCTAAAATAACAAGGGTCTAGAGGGTCAGTATGGTGGGGAATCACAGGACTGAGCTCACAGGAAATCCTGAGTGCAGCCTCCCAGTAGAAGGGTCAGCTTTCAAAATCTTTCCTCTAAGGCTTCACATGCTGCCTTCCATTGCCCCAGGCTTATGATCTATTTACAAGGGATCTTCCCATTTGTCCCTGGCACCCAATGTACTCAAAAGCCTCATTTCCAGCACATGCCACAAAAAGGCCATTATCTACTATAGTTACAAACACTGCATTTTCAAATAAGCACGGACCACTCACTCCCTAACCAATGCTTGGCACAACACCTCTGAATCTCTGCCTGAGTATTTTTACATCTGAAAACAAGAATCAGTATTTACAGAGCTGTAAGCTCAAAATCAAGCGCCTTCCAGCCTCAGGCACCTTTGTGAAGTGACTGGCCACAGTCTGCTGACCCTGCCAGGGTGCAGGTCCTGGAGGTAACTGCAACAGGAGCAGGGACTCCGCTCAGGGGCAGCAGGTGTGCTGTATCAGCAGGGTCAAAAGGCCAGGTTGGGATGGTCTCACTTATATGATGGATATAGGGAAAAACAAACAAATAAGAAAAAATGAAAACAACCAATGGGACTGAACCATGGAGCGAGAGAGGAGGAGGAGGAAGATGGCGGGGGAGGTGAACAACAGGCCAAACAACCAACAACTGAACATCAACTTAACCAACCAACAATTTGCAGAAAAATGGGAGGAGTGACTGAAGGGGGGATACAGAGGGGGGATATGG
>PVHY01022998.1:0-21586 GCA_004024945.1 Uropsilus gracilis | reverse complement strand
CCCCCCCCCCCCCCCCCCGCACTACCAGCCCTGTGATGTCAAAGGACTCAGATGTGCGGCGGCCCGGCCCTCCTCCGGCCCAAGCCACGGCCCCACCACGCCTTACCTGGGGGAAGCGTGGGGGGCCGCTGTGCACGGGCCCCATCGACCACACCCACCCCCTAGTGGTGTGGCCGCGGGGGTGCGCGGGCTCACGGCCAGCGCGGACCCCGAGCGCTCTCTTATTGTTTTTTGTAGCAAGTAAAAGAAAGTCTCACTCCAAATGGCTTAATTGAAAAAAGCCATTCACCTAACTGAAAGGGTCCTACAGTAAGATTCAGCTCTAGTTACAGCTTAGTGCTCAAATGGTGTTAGGAGGACTCACTTCTGGGTTCTATAATGTTCATTTTGATGTAGTGGTCACAGATTCCAACAAGCTTTTCACTTGTGGTTGCTAAAGAGCTACTGTTATCCTTGCTCTCTTTAATTCCTGATTAAATTTCATGTGGCAGTGTGGATCTCCTGTCTCATTGGGTCTGTTTGAATCAATAGAATATCCAGAACCAATCCCAGTGGCCTGGGAGACTGTGATGTTCCCTGTCCAGAGCTCCTGTGCTAAGCTGAATTGGGGCTTCACACGAAGCCCTAAGGTGGAGAGAAGCGAAGGCTCCCCAGAGAGATAATGGAAGTAAAGTCAATGTCAATTAAAATGTTCTAGTTGCGCTGTTGTTTAGGGAAATGGAGTTTCATTGAGGTCATTGCACTGGACTTCAAAGTGATTGAAAGCCCCAAGGATATTTCCTCCTTATACTATGAGTTGAAGTCTGAGTCGTGCCTTTCCAGTGAGCAGGCTGCCCTGTGCTTACCAAGGTCCCAGTTCCTTCATCATATCTTAGCCTGCCAGAATGTGTTTGATCAACTTTTGCATCCCTTTTGTGGAGTTTGCTGAATTCCATTGCTTCTCAGTTTGGTCTCACTCCCAGGGTTGTCAAGGAAGTATGCAAGGAGATGGAAGACCTCTGATGGGTGGTTGTTAAGCTATTGTCTCTCAGTTGTGAATGCCTTCCTGACTCAGCTTTGTGGTCTTGAGTGGGGGCTCTGCTAACAGCATTTCTTAATCCCTGTTAGTTGTGCCAGTGTGATCTGGGAGCTAGAAGAAGCTGTGATGCTGACGGAGGAAGGGAATAGCATTGCACCTGCCTTGTTTATATAAGCTGACAATGCTGCTTCATGCTGCCTGTGATACATCTAGTAGCAGCAGTTGTTTCCAGTTTGTTTTTCTAACACTCTCAGAATCTACCTCATGGTGCCTTCTCAGTGAGCACCTGCCAGCTAGCCTTTCCTTGCGAGTGCCTCCTGAATCTTCTGGATGTTTAAATGTCTGTGAAATCAGCATCAGCCAGGCAGCATCCTTAATGAAGAAATTTGGGCTGGATCTCTTCAACATCCTGCTGCCTCTCAGCTTACATATTTTCATAGTAACTAATGACTTCTCTTTGCTGAGTGCAGTTAGTTTGCTCCCTGTAAATACTAATCTATGATATCTCAGTATCTCTTTTTGGTCTTTGCTATTTTCCTACATCTGAATAATCTTTGCATTCAGTTAAAGTAATTGGTACATTGTCTGTCTCTGGCAGACCCTGACTGAACTCCCAGCCTATGTGCATAGTCCAGCAACATTTGAACTAAGCCCAATGAAGATCATCTTGGTGGAAAATTAATGTTGATTTCTACTTGCCCCTAGGATAATGTCTGTTTGTGCCGTGTCTGATTTGACAGCTACTTCTCAGCTGAGCATTCACGTTATGCTCTAGGCATGGAATGGTGTGATTTTTAGACTACTAATGTTTGGCTCCCCCTGGCTTAAGGATGTTGATGTTTCCCACCCCTTTATCTGTGCAACTCTTACATTTCCTTCAGGTGCCAAAAGAGATGTTATTTTTCCCTTGAAGTCTTTATTGATTACTTTCCCTTTCCCATGGTATGCAGTACTTTCTTTCTGGTGGCTTTCATTTAATTGTTTGGTTGTCTTTTTATCCCACTGGACAGCAAGCTCCATGAAAGGAGTACCTGAGCTTAATAGGTAGTTTAACAAATATTTGTCAAGGACCTCCTTAGAAAATACTGCTTTACTGTTTTTTTTTCTTCTTTTTTGGAGCAAGGACAAAAATCTAGCTATGTTTACTGTTGATGCAAGTCATAGCCTAAATGATTACCCAGGATTTCATCTCCAATCTAAGGGACAAGTTAATGTTGTGGAAATTGCCGAAGTGGGACTGAAGGGCAACAAACAGGATGCTTTAAAGACCTGTGGTGTCTCTAAGGCTACCACATGTCACTCGAGTGATGGAGGTGGACAGGGATCAGCTATTGATTCACCGGGTTAAAAGCCTTCTCATAACCCACAGCAACTGAAAGCATCATGTTGACGATAAGCCTTGTCAAGAAAAAAATGAAGCCTTGTCAACTCCTTACACACACAATTTCAGGATGCTAATGAGAGGCATGGATCAGAGGGCAAGCTGAGGCTGCACCATGCAAAAAAATGAACAAAGACTGCAGAATCAGGATTTGCTTCAAATCTTGGTTTTGCCCCTAACTCCATTGGAAGATAGAGGACTTTTAAGCTTCTTAGATGCTTGATCTTTAATGGGTCTGGTAGCATCTACTTTATTTGAAGAGGACTAAATGAATTAGTTGATGGAGAGCATCCAGGGCAGAGTTAGGACATATTGGTAGTATGTGGAAAGTGATTGACTCAAGCTCATCCCATTCATTCACCAGTTCAAAAATATCACCAAGGCTTTCCTAAATGTTGGTCTATGAGCAAGGAAGTTAAAATATTCTTTCCTTCATGGACTTTCTAATAGGAGGAGTAAAATTGAAAATGTTAACACAATAATAAACAAAATGATGAATTTGTTGGTTGATTTAGTAACATTATTCTTAGGATTTTCCCCCCAATCTTGGATCAATGTTGCATTACATGTAGTTGTCATGTTTTCCTATTTTGACTTTTGTTCCTTCGATTTTCCTTGCCTTCCTTGACATTTTTGAAGGATCCAGGCCAGTTGTTTCATAACTTTGGGTTTGTCTGATTGTTTTTGACAATGTGTTTTTTAAGGTGATACAGCCAGAAAATGGCAGAACAAGATTGACCTGTCTCATGCACACTTTCCTATTAAAAGCCATCAGGCATCTGAGAGGTCAGAAGACCTCAAAGAAGACCTCAGGAGAACAGACCTGTTAACACAGCTGGGTGTTAAATAATAGCAATTCTGACATGGTAATAACCAGAGAGACACTCTCCTCCCAGGTAAAGCTACCTCTTTTTTTGACTGTCATTTAACATTTCCAGGTCTGATTGACAAGTATTTAAAAATCTGTAGTTTTATTATTCTTTTTTGTCTTCATCTCTCAAGGTAACAATTTGTCCTACCTTCTTGAACAGCTGAGATAAACATTAGGGAAATTAGACCAAATGTGGGTAAAATGTCATAAGGTCATTTCAGTTTTATTATGATGTATCTTTCAAAATGTGGAACATCGAACAAAATGCACTAAAATTAAAAAAAATCTTGAATTCTTTTTAAGCTGAACAACTGCAGCAGCTAATCTGTAATTTACTCAATTACTGGGTATTTTATTATATTGGCATGCTAGGGGGTTAGCTCACTAAATTTCCTTAAAGAAATGGGGAGACAAAGGAAAAATAATTAGTGTTTTAAACTCTGTACTGCTTTCCCATTTCATGAATAGGACCTCAGGTACACTTTAAAATTTGTCCAGATATTATTAAGACAAAGTTCTCCTGGGTAGCCCCTAAATGAACCTGGTCTTTCTCTGCCTTCTCATTTCTTAGTTGAGCATTTTTATTTCTGCTCTTACAAAGTGAGGTTAGGAGGATGTTATTAAGTGGTTGTCACTGGGGAAAGACCCTACCCCATTCAGTTATATTTGCTGCAAGACATGGTGAGGGTATATAGTGAGTGGAAGTTTTTCACATTTTATCTGTCTTTTTGGTGAGATGTGTTAGAGATAGATGGATTATTTGTTCATATTGTAAACATTAATACAAAACTATTTGCTACTGTTATAAACCAGGCTCTATGTTAGATCACTGCTTATGAATGATTCACACATGTTCCCTACCTTAGGGAACTTATAATCACATGTAGGGTATGGATGAGGCAGTTATGTAAGATAAATACAGACTGTTTTAGGGAGGCAAGTTATCAGATTTGTAAGGGAAGTAGAGTGAGTTTAAATGTATAATTTGGTCTTTAACAGATACTTTATTTCCATGGTAAAGAAGTCCTATCTAGAACAACTAGACAAGAAAAGGATAGAAAAGGAATCCTAATTGAAAAAGAAGAAACAAACCTATCATTATTGCAGACAACATAATGTATGTAGAGTACCGTAATGACTCTACTGAAAAACTAATTGAAAAATCAGTTCAGCAATGTGCAATTTCAAACAATAAATTGCCTTCATTTACTCAAGTAATGAGAGAAAGAGATGGAATTTTAAAAATTCCATTCACACATCACCAAATGTAAATACTTAGAAGTAAACCTAACAAAGGAAGTGAAGGGTCAATACAAAGAAAATCATAGGACATTGTTAAAAGAAATAGATGACACAAAGAAATGGAAAGATATCCCTTGTCATTGATTGGAAGAATCAACATTGTCAACGTGACTATGCTATCTAAAGAAATTTATAGATTCAGCACAATTGCTATCAAAATTCCAATGGCACTCTTCAAGGGAATAGAAAAAAATATTACTGAAATTCATATATAACTACAAAAGACCCTGAATAGTCAAGTCATTCTGTACAAAAAATGAGAGCATGGAGGTATCACACTCTAGACTTCTAACTGTACTAAACTTCAGTAATTAAAACAACTTGATACTGGGACAAAAACTGATACTCAATCCAATGAAACAGAGCTCAAAAACAAACCTGCACCTACATGAATAGTTAATGTATGACACCACACATGGAAATCAAAATGTATAAGATTTGAACATAAGACCTGACACCATAAAATACATAGAAGACACAGGCAAAACATGTCATGACATATGCTTCAGGAACATCTTTATGAATTTGTCTCCAGCAGGTAGGAAAACTAAAGAGGAAGATAACAAATGGGGCTACAAAAAACTAACAAGCTTTTGTGGAGTAAAGGAGAAAATAAACTTGTAGTGAAGCATAAAGACACAGTACTAAATGTGGAAAGATATTTGCACAATATACATTTAACAGGTTGTCTAAGATTAAAAAAAAAAATGCCTCCACAAACAGGAAACAACCTAATTAAAAAATGGGCAGAAGAATTGCACATTTCTTCAAAGAAGACATACAAGCATGTAACAGGCATATGCAAAAATGTTCAAGTCAAAACCATCCTTAGATAAGTCTCACACCTGTGAGAATGGCTCATATCAAGAAGAATAAACAGTAAGGGCTGATGAAGATGTCGAGAAGGAACCCAACTACACTGCTGGTGAGAATTTAGACTGACCTAATACCTGTGGAATATTGGGTTTCTCAAAAGATTACAAATGGATCTGTCAAATGAGCAAGTAATACCACTTCTAGATATCTAAAGAGCACAAGAACACTAATTCAAAAGGAAAGCTGCACTTCATGTTTTTTGCCATACTGTTTACATTACCAAATTACTCAAATGGAAGTAACCTGCATGCCCCCAAATGAATGATTTAAGATGTACTTTATAGGATGTGTGTGTACACACACAGAGCACACAGAATGGTATACTACTCAACTATCAAAAATTATATGCTTTTTATTAATGGCAATATAGATGGAGCTGGAAGGGATAATGCTGAATGTAATCAGTCCAAAGAAAAAAAAGGAATGCTGGATGCTGTCTCTTCTATGTGGACTATAGAAAAATACAACAAAGAGTCAGATAAAGCCAAACAAAATATTTGCCCTTGAAAGCTGACTTTGGAATGAATAGCTACCAGAATGAAGTGGGGGTTGGTTGGTGGGGGGTACCAACAAACAGCAGCAGGAAAGGGTCTTTTGGTTCTTTGGTGGTAGGCACAGAATGACAGCAGTGCCTGAAAGAGGGACTCCCCACTACTATCATGGAAACGATGTAAACCAATATTAGCTCAATGTAAAAAAAAAAAGATATATAAAAAAGAACAAAGGCAGAATAGACATCTTTGATAAGTCCTATCTCCATGCCCTCTACTCTAATAGGGAAAGCTAGTAACAAAACCTTGCAAAGACTGGTGTTATCAGGGGACCCAGTGAATCCATGCAACTTTATGGGATTCTTCACAAAAACCTGGAGTAGCAGCTGACCTCAGCATTCCCAGGAAGCTCAAGACAGGGGTGCTGACCAGTGTGTAGTTGGTTTCCAATTCCCTTCTCTGGGTGAATTAGACATATTACGCTCTGCAGAAAGAAACTACTTTTCAGGAGTCAGTGGTTTTCACCCCCTGTACAGTGATTCTCCTGCCTTTTCTAGTAGTGTTTACTTATCTACTTAATGTAGGCAACTGTCCTCTGGTTCCTGACTCACACACATGTGCACACTCTCATTTTGATTAACACATAAAATTTTCCTCTCTGCGTTTATAGACAGCATTTCACAACAGTCCTTAAATGATGTGGGGTAATGTGAGGGGTTGCAGTTATATTTGTAGTGACTAATGAGGGTAGAAAAAAATGTTGGAGGAGGAGCTTAACCGCCAAATTCTTATCTGTATCAGAAGGATTCTGAGAGCTGACTTGAAGGTATTGGGATAGAAACTGTTCTAGAAAATAGGAATAATATTTGAAAATATCTGGAGATGAGAAGAGACATGATATATCACATCAGAGATATCGACAAGAGTTCAGTATGATTGATAGAAGAGTGATTATGTTGGGAAGTGTTAAACCATGAAAAAGTTTTGGAATTCTTATGAAGGGTCATAGGCAGATACTGAATTTATGTAAGTGATAGGATGATATTTTTGTATTTCAAGAAGAAAACTGTGGCTGTAGGATAAAAGAACTAGCAGAGTGAATCAGAAGCATAGAGCCCAGGTGGGAAGCTCCACGGGGACAGTAGCAGTTAGAAAGAAGAGAGGTAGAAGAATGACAGAATTATTATGTGAGAATTTGATTAACTGCATGTGGAGAGGGAGGGAGGAGGAATTGAAGGTGAACAACCCAATTTTCTTCACTGTCTTAGCCCCTGTCCTTGGTCATGTGCCTTAAAGTCTACACCTTTAGTTCCACCTGGGTTTAGTTCTACCTGGGTTTAGTTCCACCTGGGAGGGTCATGCTTCCTATCTTGACATTAACTTCTGACCCCATGATGTTTGTGCCCTAGTGATGCAATGATTTAGGGCACCTAGTGGTGCTCTAAATGATGGTGCTAGTCATTACCTGAGCCCCAGCTTGGTTTACTGAGATCTGCTCTGTCCTTGGGGTATAGTCACAGGCAGGGCTCATGATGGTAAAAAGCAGGGAGTTTAAAGTTAATGGATGTGGGTTTAAGCCCCAGCTCTGCGCTTATTCTTTAGTGTGACTTTTGGTAACTCATTAAGTCTCATCTACAATATATTAGTGGTTATTGGTGATATAGGGAATAAATGAAGGTATAAATGAGAAACCCAGTGGTGCAAAAAGCAAGCACATCATAAAGATGACCGAGAAAGAGAATGCAGAAGAACATATGGCTTAGTTGTTTATTTTTCCTGCACAATCTGTAGTTTGACACAACCCACTATGATAATAAAAGTGGTCATTTAAGTAAATGACCCAAATTTGCTAAATTTAAAAAATTAACTAAGGTAGAATCCCTTTCAGCAAGATGATATGAAAGAGATAAACCAAGAAACGTTTCTTAAGCCATGTGAAAGTTTGACATTCTTAAACCCTGGACTAGAGTCAAAGCCTGAGGTAGGGCTCACCCCAACCTCTTCTATCTGGTGTGGTCCCAGGTCTATTCATGGTAGTGGTCTTGCTGTCTTCACTCACATGATGGTCTTCACAGTTTTTCACAGGTTTCACACTTTTTATCTTTCATTCTCTCTTCCTTTACTATTCATTATTCACCTCACTTCCAGTGTGTACCTCCTTCCCCATCTCACACAGTAGATTCATTCCCAAGACTGGGTGTAAGTCTAATTTCCAGGTGCAAGTATGAGTTAGATATTCATTATTCTGAAGACAACTTTGTCTCCTGGAATCTTGTTGCTAAGTAATAATCATTCATAAAAACTTGGCATATTCTTAAACAGGTATGTTCATGAAACTTGGTGAACAGTAATTGTGTAATTGTAACAGTAATAACAGTGTGTCATTTGTTATGCTATTCTTCTCAGGTAGTGTCTCTTCTGACTGGTGAGTTTGGTTCAGTGACATCTTTTGTGGTTGATTGGCTACCATGTTATGCTATCCAGCATATCATGGGATATCATAATATCCATTATGGGTTGAATTATATAGCCTTCAGCTTCAGTTGTTGAAGCCCTGACTTCTAGTACCTCAGAATGTGACCCTATTCAGACATGGACCTTTGTAGAGGTGATTAAGTGATAGCAAGACCACTAGGGTAGATTCTAATTTGGTCTAACTGATGTCCTTCTAAGAAGAGGAGCTTTGGGTGCATGGTGTGTGCCTATGCCTATAATCCCAGCCACCTGGGAGCTGAGGCTAGGAATCACTTGAGTCCATGGGTTCGGGATTACCCCAGGCAACATAGTAAGACCTAGTCTCTAAAATAAAGAGAGAAGAGGAACTTTGGAAACATAGACACCAGGGGTGTGTGCATGTAAAGAAGAGGCTCTGTCTAGACACCATGAGAAAGTGGTCTTCTGCCAGATGAGGCCTCAGGAGAAACCAACTCTGCCAACATCTGACCTGACCTTGACTTGTGGTCTCTAGAACTGTGAAAATGAACTTCTATCAAAGCCCTTTTCTCTGTGGTACTTGTAGGTTAGTACTTGCAGTCTGATGCACCAGTATGACATATTTGCCAGTATGATGCCTGACATTAACACTGAGTCACTTGCTGAATTGTAGAGATAACAAAGATGACACCATCATAGCTCCAGGGACTATAGATTCATATTCCCATTTTACAAATGAGGAAACTTAAACTTGGAGAGAAAATGACTTAAATAAGTAAAAGTCACAGAGCTAGAGGAGAGCAGGGTGGACTAAAACCACAATAACCCAGACATAGGACCTAGGTTTACCACTAACTGCCTGGAAATGCTGGTTTTCTGATTCCCTTCCCTTGATGTCAGCAATATCCCTTATTTTTCTCTATCATGCTGTTTTTTCCTTCAGAACACTAGCTACACTTTCCATCATAAAATCAATCGCCTTGTCATTTTTCTTGAGGTCCATCTCCCTCACTACTCCCACAGTGTAGTGCAGGGCTTGACATCACAGAAGATGGGGTTGATTTTGGAACCTGCAGTGCTGAAAGGCCTCTTGATTTTCCTGCCAGGTGAAGGCAGCCAGCCCTTTGCATATGGCAAAATGATCTACCTCAGTGGCCATTGCCAAGTGGTAGCAGCTACTGCTGGGCTTTTTAATTCATACTTGTATATTGTACACATGTGACCTCAGAAGTGGAGAGCGGTACTTAACTTTCCTGTGGAGCAGTTGTGTTTGTACTCTTCGCCAATCCAGCCATGAGGAGCCCTCTTGGCCCACATTCCAGGACCATTTTGAGAGGCATTTGAGGGAGGTTCTGAGCTTCATGATGTGTGACTGAGGGCTTCCTTTGCTTTGCTTTTCCTGACTCTATACCCTGGTAGCACACCCAGATGAGGACACAGCTACTGACTTGGGAATAATAAAAGCTAAAACAAAAACAAGGAGTATGGGCTGTTATTACCAGATCATGACTCCTCAGTGAATCAGACCCCAATATGCCCTTATTTTGGGGGTCATGCTGTGTTAATCACCTATTCAGTCAGTGAAATATTATGATGGGAGTGGTCATTATTCCCATGATGCTTCCCCTTCAGTAATGCAAACACCAGACAAATTTCTCTCAGACCAGATTGTGTAGATTCTGTAGAATTTCATACACCTCTAAATACTGAATTTAATAAAGACAGATTATTTTTTTATTACTTTTTATTTTCAGTTTTCCTTCTTCCTCCCCTTTTACCACTTAACACTTTCAGAAAGAATGAATAGTATTCTACAATTTTGTATTCTAAACACCACTCCTGCATAATTTTACTGAATTCTTTGTTGGTCTTTTTCCTCTCAGTTATGGTTACAAAAATAATCTAGAACTAATTTGTCTAATGAATATGCAATTATTGCAAGAGTCTTTGAAGTTTTTGAAAATCTTCAGTCAGCATCTTTCTGGGATGTGATGAATGGAGCATCAAGCACTTGGAAGCTGTTTCTAATTTGGCATGAACAGGTATAATTTTTGCACATTTCAAAGCTGAGAACAATGTAATCATTTACTGTGTGTGTATCATGGTTAACTACTGAGGTTGCTTTCTACCTAGCCTCTATCTGTGGAATGCATGCGCCCAATGTGCCTTGCCTTGGGATGGAGAGAAATCAGGTGATTACAACTCTGGCAGGATGATAGGGGACACAGGTTTGCCACTGCCCAGATCAACACCCAGGAAGGGTTACTACCACTTTTAATGTTCTTATGCGATGCAAGGGACTTTATATATCTTAATTTTCACTTAATCATAATGTATAGAAAAAGGAAATATTGCTACTTAGTAAGGAAAATGAGGTTAAGTCATGGAGGTGGAAGCAGAGGAAAGGGAGACACAATTTATCTCAGTGGAAGTAAAATTTGTCCTTGGTTGGGGGGGGGGTGACTGATGCTCAAAGGTTTCTGCTCACAGCTCCATTTCCTGATTGCAGTGTACATCGAGTTTTCAGAAGTGGTCCCTGGATAGAATTGTTCAGTAATTGTTTTTGACCTGGGAATCAGCTTCTTGCTGTGAGCTCCCCCCCCCCCCCAGTTCCTGAGTAAAGAAGCCTTCTCATTGCTGAAGCTGGAAAAACATTCCAACCCCAACTGCGGGATTCATTAGCCTTCACTGTCAAATAGCTGTGACCATGAGGGCATGAAAGGCAAGTGCCTTCCCAGCCCAAGCTGGGGCAAAGACCCTCATGTCCCTCATGAAGACACCCCTTACCTGCTGCCAAGTGGAATATGATAGTCCAGGAGTCTTTCTGTGGGATTGCTTTTGTTTGCTTCAGCAGTGGGACAGAGTAGATTCTCCCATACTCAGCCTGTTAAAGTTTTTCCCATTCAGACACTGTTTGTATGTCCTTGTAGCTTAAGAAAGGAAGGAGAGTTTATTATAAAGAATCTTAGGGAGTAGACCTAGAGCCAGCAAAGTGGTTAGGAGTTGAGGCATTTCTCTTGGTAATTCTCACTTGGGATAGAGACTTGTGCGCTTCTGCTTGTTTCCTCATATCTGCTTATTTTTCTTTCTCTACCAACAGTTATCACTTCTCATATGTTCATGCCAGAACAAGGCTTTTCATAGCTCCCCAGTGTCCATCTTCTCAGTTTGAGCTGCTGAAGAAGCTCAATTGTGCGTAAATTCTCTTGCTCCAAGAAACAAGCCTAATTATTTGAGGCTAGATCTAATTAGCTGTGGTGGTGGGGGGTGATGTAATGTGGACATGACTTCAAGCCCAAGGGTGGGGTGCATCTTACAGAAAAAGAAGTCAGGTTACAGGCAGTTATGTAGATAATAATAACATTTATATAGAAGTCATCTGACATCCTTTGATTATTTTCTTAGGGATCCATGCAGCATGCTAACTGGCATAGGAGGGCAATGGAACAAATGGAGTTCAAATGCACCCAGTAAGACTAGACTTGATGAAGCTATTCCTATAGTTCATGCAAAAGTCTACTACGGAGGGAAAAGGGGTTGGGTTATTTTGAATTAATTTGGTCAGTTAATGATATTCAAACATACAAGATAATTGCTTAGAGATCTGCATCAAAGTATGAACAAGATTCTGGGATTCTCAGTGGCTTAGAGGACCTTTGTCACAAGCCTTTTCCACAGGGAGTTCTCTTTGGTATCGCAATGCAAACGATTTCCTCCTCTAAAATTTCCAAAGCAATATACTTTGCATTTGTAGTCTATTTTGTTTCATTGTATTTGTCTGCATGCTGTGTTAGTCCTGATAGAGATTATTGCTTTATGAGGATAGAATGTTGCTTATTATTTACTATCCCTAATCTGATTATAGTGCTTGTACATAGTAGATTTCTAAATCATATTGAGATAGGAGTCACTTTAGTTCAGAATTCTTTGCACCAGGGATTCTTCATGGGACAATTCACTGATCAAATAAATATACCAACACTGACAATGTGATTAGCATGGTACTTAGTGCTGCTAGGTGAGTAGCTTTTTAATTTATTAGCTAAGACCTTAGGAACCTAATTCAAGCCTCAGTTTTTCCATCACCAAATGGGAGACCAGAATAAGAGTAAGAGTTAGTAATACTCCCTGAGTTGAATTGTATTGTGTCAGAAATTATTGTTTTAATCCTTTAAACAAAACAAATGTCTAAAAACTTAGTCACCTTCTTAATGTTGGGAAGGAACATTGATATCCATTTTCTTCCTCTGTTTTCTATAGCAACAGCCAGCAAACGTAGGTGAATGCATGGAGCTCCTCCCATGCTGGGTTTGCCAACTATATATTGCTAAGGGTCTGCTCATCTTCCATCCTTAGACATACAACTTGCCTTCAGTGCAGTGTGTTCATTTCCCTCTACCTAGAATGCTCCTGCCACCTAATTGTGACTTGTTACTCTGTATACTCTCAGTTCAAAAGATCTAGACATCTTTCTAGAAGATATGTCCTAGAGACTACTCTCAATTTTGGCCTATTTTGCTACCCTATTTTATTATCATATTAGAATTTATCACTATCTTGATTTATTAAGATTATTAACTCTCTATGTGCTAGGCTGCAGTTACCCCTTGGGTAAGACTTTTGTCTTTCTCCACTGCATCCTTAGCACAATGTCCCTTAAGAGGCACTTAATAGACATAGCTTTTGAATAAAAGACTTAATTATCCTGCAAAATTACATTGGCAATCAACAAGTTGATGAAAGAAATATACTTGCTTTAAGGTTGCTTAAAATATTTTGAATTTTTATTCTACAAGTAATTTGAGGTCTAACCCAGGGGTTATGAGGTGAATCTTAAAGAGGTGACATAGTATACATGTACACACATGTGTGTGCATGTGTATGCATCTCCATGTATATATATATATATTTTTTTTTTAAAAAGTTAAGATCTTAAATTTTAGTGTCTATATCAGTAAAATTAAAGCTAGGTATGAAATTTTTATGTTCATTGAAAGGGGTATGAATTTAGAGTGATGAGGGTTTAAATTCTAGTATCAGAATATTTTTTTTTGCTAATTTCATCAGCTTTATTGAAAATGTATTAAAAATAATAAGACAGAGAAAACCTCTTTTAGAGGTCCTGGTTCAATAGGGTGGAGATGGGGTTTTACAACCTGCATTTTGAGAAAAAGATTCTCTAAGTACTTTTGTTTTATAATCAAGTATGGTAATCTGTGCTTTATCCTACAAGTCTAACGATGTCAGGAAGTGAATTTAGAAGATCTTTGTAGATGGTGCAGAACTTCACTTCAAAGAACAGGATGCCAGTGGACAGCTCTCATGCTCACCAGTGAATTTTTTTTTTTAATTTTATGTGGATATTAGTGGGGATAGATTTTCAGCTGTTGCTTTTGTAATTGTTGCAACAGTAGAGTATTGGAGCCAGTGAAGGGTAGTGGGTATACAAGGACTGGGGTATAGTCCTCAAAGGACCACTTCCAGTGGACTTGGGATTTGAACTTCCTGTCATGAAACAGGGGGTGGCAGGAGTTGAGGTAACTCAACCTGGGCTCCAGTGAAGATCTCTTCTATAGGGAAGTCTGGGTACCCTGACCTGATTCAGGCTATAGCTATTCTGTTAGAAACCTTGGATTTAAACCAGTATCCTGACTTTGTGTCTCCTCTGTCCTGGGTGCCTGCATGTCTTCTCCAACCCACATCTAGGCAATGCCAAGTTTCAGGAGGCCAATGTTGCTTAGTGTCTGAGTCACCACCTGTAGTGGGGCACTGCACTGTAGCAGTTCATTCCCTGTCAGTCAGGCTGATGTGCCTATTGTGTGTGGTGGGAGTCAGGTTTTTGCCTTAGTTTTTTTGTTTTTTTTTTTTGGTTTTCTTTTACTTCAGCTATTCTGTGTATGTTAGGAGGAGGTGAACCCAGCCTCTCCATTCAGCTACCACCTTGTCAAAACTTAGTGGTGAGTTTTAATCATCACACTATCCCCAATGCTTGAAGTGAAAGGTGGTAATGCGTTAATTTTTTCTTCTAGTTTGATTACAACATAAAATTATATTATGACACATTTCAGTAACTTACAGAAGTAGGGTAAGATCCTGAACCCCTGAGTATGCATCACCCAATTTCAGCAATTACCAATTCAAGGCCAATTTTTTTTCATCTGTGCCCAGACTTAACCCAGCTCTAGATCTGAAGAACACTGAAACATGATGAGTCATTTAGATATCACTTAAGATAGGTCATTACTGATTATGGATTGATAAATATTTCTATCTGGAAAATAAGGACTTCTTAAAAAAATCTTATCATTGTACTAATACAATTAATGATTTCAATGTTAATATTTCCTCATGTCCTCAGAAATGCTTTTTCACAATATTAGTTTCATTGAAGATATAGATAAGACCTGCATTTTTTCTCCTCCTTGTTACCTTTGTAATTTATTTTTGACAAATCTTATCATTTTTAGTAGCTTCTTACAATATAATTTTTGATGATACTATTCCTGTGGTGTCAGTCTAACCTTTTCTTGTCCTCTCACTCCCACCAGTGTTTTCTAATTGTTGGTTTAAAGACCTAATCAGATTAAAGTTAAATATTTTTCAAGATATTTCCATAAATGATATGGTGTTTATTCTTATCAGGAGGTGCAGAATGAATGTCTCATCCCTCTTTCTTTGCAATGATAGAAACCACTGATAATCACTGCCTACACACATGATTTTATTAGGCAAGGCAGAAATGGTGATATCCTAATTTTATCATCCGTTCTTTGATTAGTTGGTCTGTTTCTATAATAAATAATTTGATTACTCCAGGAAAGCAGGTTAAATGCTTGATTTCCCCCACGTCCCCTATTTTTTACCTGTTTCAAAATAAATTGGTTCCTTGGTATCTACATTATTATTCTCAGGTTGTCATAATAAAATGCAATAAACTGGATGCCTCAAGCAGTAGAAATTTATGTTCTCATGGTTCTGGAGACAAGATGTCCCAGATCAAGGCAGAGTTTGTGTTCTGGAGATGCTTTCCTCCTGGGCTGAACAAGGTGGCTCCTGGCTGAGGGTTTACAAGGCCTCTCCTTGAGTCTAGAATGGAGAAAGATTGAGTTCTCAGGTGTATTTCCTGATAAGGACAATCATCCTGTTGGATTTGTGCCCACCTTTAATACCTCATTTAACCCTAATTACTTTGTAAAGACCCCATCTCCAAATGTTGGGGGTTCAGTGTCCAACATACAAATTTTGAGAGGGATACAGACATTAGATCCATAACATCTTCCAAAAATGACTGATATATTTTCCTTTGTTTCTTTGATATCATTATCAACTGATACATTTAAACAGATTTCATGTGTTTCATCCATCAAAATTATTGTTTCAAGCCCTACTTTTTCATGGAGTTTAGTATTTCACTATGTGGATGCATCATATTGATTCATCCAGTCAAAGGTTCAGCAAACATTTTCTGTAAAGATGAGAAGAAATACATCTCTCTCTCTTTCTCGCTCTCTCTCTCTCTCTCTCTCCCTCCCTCCCTCCCTCCCTCTCTTCCTCTCTCCCTTCTCTCTCCTTGTCTTTTGCTGCAATAAATATCTTTTGCATACATATTTTGTATTTTTGCCTTTGGAATGAAGTTTTAAAAGTGGAATTGCTCAAAGAGTAAAGCTATATAAATTTCACTAGATACTACCAGTTTCATCTCTATGGGTTCATTCCATTTTGTACCAGAGATATCTGAGAATGTTTATTTCTCCCAACCTTGGCAAAGAGGGATTGTTTAGCCTTTTAAATTACTAATGTCACATTGCATATAGTCTTAATTTGCACTTTTATTATAAATAAAACTGAACTTTTCATATGGGTTGAGTCATTTACTTTAA
The DNA here is from genome assembly GCA_004024945.1 of Uropsilus gracilis. Taxonomy (NCBI): domain Eukaryota; kingdom Metazoa; phylum Chordata; class Mammalia; order Eulipotyphla; family Talpidae; genus Uropsilus; species Uropsilus gracilis. Next base: position 5,334 of record PVHY01022998.1, on the reverse strand, counting down.
AAAAATGAACTGTTATCTCTTACCCATTTTTCTATAATTTACCGATCTATTCTCTAAGAGTTTTAGTTCATTATCCTTCCTTGCAAAATTGGCAAGTTTTTTCCCTGCATCGTCTTTTTTAATTTTAATTGTGGGATTTTGCTATATGAAAGCTTTTGTTTAAAAATTTTTGGTTCAAGCTTTTCCTTTACTGCATTTCATATTGAGTCATATGGAAGTGTTTCTTACTTCCAAGTTTAGGGGGTTTCATGCATATTTTCTTCTATCACTTATACAATAGTATTCTTACATATGAAATCACTGACCCACTGAGAATTTATACTGGGTGTGCACTGGAAATGAGTTCAATTTTAACTTTTTCCATATGAATCTCCAGTTATTTCAGTATTGCTTATTAAGACATTTCTCCTTTCCAACTCATTTGAGATGCTAAATTTGATTTAATAAAAAAAATTCAGTTACGTAAATTCAATTATTAAATGCTAAGTTTCCATGTACTAGGTTTATCTCTGGAATTTTTATTTGTTCCATTTGTCTTTCTGTCTGCTTATGCACCAACCAATAAAATACTAGTTTAACATAAGTTTAAAAATGTTTTCGCATTAAACTTATCCCTTTATTTCTCCAATTTTTAATAGTTTTCAGAAATTAGCTTTATAACTGACTTTATCTCTAGGAAAATAAAACCTGATGGCATTTTGTTTGAGCTCATTAAGTATAAAAATTAACTTCAAGAGGATTGCAATTGATGATGTTGACTCTTAGCAAAAAAAAGTCTGTTTCCTAAAGGCTATTTTTTGTGTTCTTCAGAAATATTTTCTAGTTTTTCTCTTGTGTTTTGCTTATTTTTTATTACTGTAATAATGTCATTATTTTTCTCACAAATGGGTGTACCCTACCATGTCTTTTTTTTTTTTCAGACTAGGTCTCACTATTTTTGCCTGTGGAACCGCAGGCTCTTGTTGCCCGGGGTACTACAGATTCAAGCAATCCTCAGCCTCAGCTTCCCAGGTAGCTGGGATTACAGGCATGCGCCCCCATGCCCAGCTATTTTTTTGGAACTAGGTCTCGCTGCGGGCCCCAGGCGGGACTCGAACCGCGATCCCTATCCCCGGCCGCTTCATAGGTTGAAGCTTACAGGCAGGAGCCACCGTGCCCGGCCCCCATGTGTCTTCTAACAGAGTTTTGCTTAAATGTTAATCATTTTACCTTTTTAAAAATTATCTACTTTTTAAATTGATTACATTTATCTATTTACATCATTGTATACCCTGAGGTTTCCTCACTACCGTATCACCCAAAAATCATAATCCTGATCTCTTGTGCTCATCCCCCCCCCTCCATTTTAGGTCTTACATCAAATCTTTTATCACTTTTGAATTGGTTTTTGTTTAGTGTGTGAGAGAGTTACCTAGATTCTTTTACATGCAGTGGTCCAGTTTTTCCCAGAACCATTAATTGAAAAGAATATCCTTGTTCCAATGTATGTATTTTGCCTGTATGTTATATTAATTCACTATACATGTATGGTTTTATTTCTCACTTTTCAGTTCTGACCATTGGGCTGTGTGTCTGCTTTGTTCCACTAACATTCTGTTTTATTTATTACAGATTTGTAGTGTACTTTAAAGCCTCCAAGTGCAGTGCTTCCAGTTTCCTTTTGGTCAGGAGGGTCTTGGCTCTTTGAGAGTTTTGTTTTCCCATATGAATTTCAGTAATGTTTGTTCTATTTCTTAAAAGAACATCAAATTTTAAAGAATGTCAAAAGCATTGAATCTGTATATTGAGTTTGGTAGGATGGTCATTTTGATAATGTTATTTTTTCCATTCTATGTGCTAGGGATGTCATTTGAATTCCTTTGGATTCTCTTTGGATTCTCAACGGACTGTGGGTACCTTCTCTGGCAGTGTATAAGTGATCAAGTAGCAGCTTACTCTGGAGAAGTCGTGACTCTCTGAGCAGTCCAATACCTTTGGACTTTTGTCCTCTGGTTCTTGGCCTTCATGGAGATGCTCTGGTGTCCTGTTGTAAGAGTCGAGTTTTTCTGAGAGTTTATAGCCATCTCTTCTCTCAATTCCTTAGGTGTATTACTTTAAATTAAAAATATCCTTAAAAAAAGCTGTTTTTAGGAGAGTGATTGCTTTCAGTCTCTCTATTCTGCCATGTTGTAGGCATTACCCCAATCTTTTTATCTTTATCTGTTCCTAACCTTATTATATTGCTTGTTTTAAATGCTTTGAATAGTCTCAATTTTTTTAGGTGTATTAAATCCATTTACATTTAGTTTAGTGATGGGCTTGAGAGATTTAACTCCAGCTGAGTCATAGTTTTATGTATTATGATGTGGTATGTACCAATGTGTGTGCCATATGGAGTAATTCACTATAATTTTATTTGCTGTTTATTTTTCCTTTTATGATATAGCTTTTGATATTCACAAAGCTTTTAATTTTTTGATCTACTGGCTACTGTTAGGTTAACATCTTTATGTAGTACAGTACATATAGTGTTCTAGATTTTGAATGGTGTCTAATCCTTTCCTACTAGAAACAATATTGAAATTATCTAGCAGTTTCTTCTTCTTCCCATTTCTCTCCTTTCCCATAGCAGCTAATGCAATGGGATACTGAAATAATGTAATTTCCCCTCACTTAATACTTATAAAGCACTGTAATCAGCAGCCTAGGGAGCTGCGTCCGGGGCCAGGGATTGCAGTTCAAGTCCTGCCAGGGACACGTAGCAAGACCTAGTCCCCCAAAAATAGCTGAGTGTGGTGGTGCACGCTTGTAATCCCAGCTACCTGGGATGCTGAAGCTGGGGATTGCTCGAGTCTGTGGTACTCCGGGCAATGTGAACCTGCAGTTCCTCAGGCAAAAATAGCGAGACTAGTCTCAAGCAAGCAAACAAGCAAACAAAAAACCAAAAACAAACAAAAAACTTTACAAGGCTATAGCAAAACTTCATTTTAATGCTTCTCTGTTTCCATTTTGACTGTCTTTTCCTGAAAAAGGAGGAAAAAAGTGACAGCTATCTTTCCTCACACCTCATCCCACATCTTCTCACAATGTCTGGAGGAGCATGGGGGCTGAGGAATAAACAGATTTGGATCAAAAGAAACCATTTTAATGCTCTATTTTGAATAATTTACTTACCTTTGCAACAATATGGGAGTATTCTAAATGTGTTGATTCTATTATTTGTGAGCTTTATAAATGAGAGACAATCATGCCATAGAGAGCAGTAGCCCACTGTCCCTTATTTAGCTGGGAGAAATGAGAAAAACTGAATGGAGGTAGATTTTAGTCCCTCTGTGAGTCTGAACAATTGGAGCCTGGGATATGAAATCCCCAACCCTCCTCATTCTCAGGGTTATTGTTTCAGTGCTCAGTAGTTCTGGAATTCTTTCAGATCAGAAAAGGGAACAGGAAGGCAGGAGGCTTGAGACAATAGGCAAAAGCCATAGTGTCAGTTGTATGCTGGCAAGCCAGCATTCGTGGAAGGAAAGCATAGGTAGTATGACCAAATTAGCAGATCAGAAAAATTGATTACTTGTAAAGATTAACAGAAAGTTAGCCTAGAATAGAGAATAGAGATGATGGACTCTGATTAATGAGAATTTTGAAGAGGCTCAAACAATAGCCCCTGGCCACTTGACTTGAGCATATGCTATATAACACATTCCTGATGACACATCTACACATGTGTGCATTTCCTATGCATCTGCCTATCTTCTTAACCATCTTTCATTGTCTTATTAACAGTTATTAATACAAGACCACCCTTGGATTGTGTCTGCACCTTGACCAACACCTCTAGAAGGCTACAAGGACACAGTCCCTTGGGGCTTTTCATTGCTCTGATCTATTTGGATTTTGATCCTTCTCTTCCTATGCAAATCGAATGCTATTGTCCTGGTGACACTGGGGTTCATCTTTTAGTTAACAGCCTGTGCTTGGGTGTCATTGGAAAGCTTCATGGCACCTGCTTCAAGGGGAACTGCACGTGCTTCTAATGGGCTTATCAGGCTTATCAGTGGGAACCAGTAAAGACTTCCTCCAAAGAGGACCTCTCTCCAATTATTTAAAACAGTCCAGCTCACAAGGTTTATGAGAAAAGGAAAGAGGCTTTCTTGAACTTAGGTGAAGTTGAATGTCCCATTACTAATATAGCCATCTGATAAAGAGTTATAGACAATTGACTTATTTTTTTTGTATTCAGTGTTGTGGAGTGAAAATCTTACCTCATCTCATGGAGTGAACGAATAAGATATCTAAGGGATAATGGAATGGAAATGTAAACTGATTAAAGATAGAATGTAAAGGGAATCTATAAGTGTGCCTAGAAATTATAGAATGTAGTCATTGGAGCTTTTTGTTGGGGACCTACAGCCATGTGGGAGGCATCTGTATTGTGATTTAAGTATGTCTCCATATGTCTGGTGAGTTTCCAATCTCTGTGCATCTCCTCTTTCTTGTCTAAATGCTTGTTTCTTATTAGTTGTGAGCTTTTCTGCTGTTAGCTTTACCTGAGACTTTTGTCTATCCCTCATAGAATTAGAACGTGCTTAGTTGTCCTGAACAAATGAGCTAGTGAAGAATATGGTTTTCTGGAGTTCACAACTCTTTAATGTACATTTTTCTGCAAAAGTTGTGGAATTCAAATAAAATTGAGTGTCAGCATGAAAGCCATATAATCCACTGTTATAAAAATTCAGCGTATCAGTGGAAGAATCAAGGTTCTTTTAAAGTTTGGAGTGATGACTTGGGTTGGTTGACTCTGTATGCCCCTTTTCTTTTTTAGTATTGAATTATTTTATGGCTTAAAGCCTTTCTATTTGAAATAAGATAAAAGTCAATGAACTTTGTACTTGTTTTTAAGTTTTTGGTGCCTTTAATTAATTAAATCAATGCTAACTGTTAAGCAGACTTTTTCTTCTCCTCCCACATTTTCTATTACATGAAGAAGAAATGAGAGAGAAAAGTAGCTACACAGGAGGATATATGCACTCATCATTTGAAGTGACTTTTTCCTACCACAGGCTTGATGGGAAATTCTGAGTATTAGCTTCAAAAAAGCTGTTACTCATGCCAAAGCTGCTTTTTAGATTTGGCTTGTTGTACCTCTTTGTGAAGTTCATCACTGATAATGGAAAGCATTGATTCTTATATGGAGGAAGGACACAATAATGCCCTAAAATCATAGACTACCTCTTTTTAGAAATTTCTAGAGTGTGATAATTCGCAAACTGCTTTCTCTCCCCATTATCAATCATTCTTATTTTTACCTTTTTCATTATTTACTCCATCTATGTCAGTCCACACTGAATTTTTTCC
>PVHY01022997.1:0-21623 GCA_004024945.1 Uropsilus gracilis | reverse complement strand
ACGGTGGCTCGTGCTTGTAAGCTTCAGCCTATGAAGCGGCCAGGGCTAGGGATCGCAGTTCGAGTCCCGCCTAGGGCCGGAAGCGAGACCTAGTTACAAAAAAATAGCTGGGCATGGTGGTTCGCGCCTGTCATCCCAGCTACCTGGGAAGCTGAGACTGGGGATTGCTTGAGTCTGTGGTACCCCGGGCAACAAGAGCCTGCAGTTCCACAGGCAAAAATAGCAAGACCTAGTCTCAAAAAAAAAAAAAAAAAAAAAAAAAAAAAAAAAAAAAAAAAAAAAAAAAAAAAAAAAAAAAAAAAAAAAAAAAAAAAAAAAAAAAAAAAGAGAAAGACAGAAGTCAAATGGTTTCACTAATATATGGGATATAGTGAAAAAAATAAACAAAAGCCATGAGGAAAAGACTAAACAAGCTAAGCACTAAATTGAAGCACACAACTATGGGCAGGAGGGAAAAGGGGGGGATGGGAGAGGAGGATGGGGGGAGTAAATACCTGGGATTGCAATGATGTGAAATTTATATATAAATAAATTATTTTTAAAAAGAAGTGCTATCCACAGAGAATGTCAACTATCTCTGTGGTGGCTGTTCTTATTTTTTAATTTAATTTTAAATTATTTTAAATTTGCATATATATGAGTATTTATATTTATATTACATTATTGCATTATTGTGTACCCTGGGGATTTCCCACTTCTCTAACACCTGTTAACCATCCTGATCTTTTGTGCCCTTCATCTCCCCTGCCTTCTACCCCCTCCTCATCTCTCACACCCTTGTTCAATCCCATTTATTGTTTTTATTTTTTCTTATTCGTTTGCTTGTTTTTTCCTATATCCATCATATAAGTAAGACCATCCTGTATTTCTCTTTTCCTTTTTGGCTTATTTCTGCTAATATAAGTCTTTCTAGTTCCATCAATGATGTTGCGAATAACATATGTTTGTCCTTGATTGATGCATAGTAGTCCATCGTGTATATGCACTACATTTTTTTTTAGCCAATCGTCTGTTTTGGGACACTTGGTTTGTTTCCAAATCTTGGCAATTGTAAATAGAGCTGCAATAAACATGCTTGTACAGTTATCTTTTTGAAAAAGTGTTTTCATGCCCTCTGGGTGGGTAGATTCCCAGTAGTGGGATTGCTGGATTGAATGATAATTCCAGTTTCAATTGTTTGAGGGTCCTCCACACTGTCTTACATAGTGGCTGGACCAGTTTGCACACGCACCAGCAGTGTAAGAGAGTTCCTTTTCCTTCACATCCAGGCCAACATTTGTTGTCTCTTTTATTTATATGGCCATTCTTACTGGTGTAAGATGGTATCTCAGTGTGGTTTTAATTTGTGTTTCCCTGATTATTAGTGATGTGGAGCATTCTTTCATATGCCTTTTGGCCATCTGTATCTCCTCTTTGATTAAGTGTCTTTTTAGCTCTTCTCCCCATTTTTTGACTGGGTTTTTTGCTTTGGTTTTGTTGAACTGTAGGAGTTCTTTGTGGATCTTTATTATCAGTCCCTTGTCACTTGTCTGGAGGGCAAAAATTTTCTCCTAGTTGGTAGGGTTTCATTTTGTTTTGCTTATTGTCTCTTTTGCTGTACAGAAACTTTTTAGTTTGATATATATATATATATAGTCGCGGCTGTTTATGTTTTCCTTCATTTTTTTGCTAGCCATAGTTGTTTCCCAAAATGGATTTCTGACGTGAAATTCATGAAGGGTTTTGCCCAGATTTTTTATGTATTTTATGGTTGCAGGTTTCATTTCCAGGTCCTTTATCCATTTTGAGTTCATTTTTATACAAAGTGTGAGGGTGTTGTTCTGGTTAGTTTTTTTACAGGTTTTGATCCAGTTTTCCCAGCACCATTTACTGAAGATGCTATCCTTGTTCCAGGGTATGTTTTTTGCCCCTTTGTCAAAGATGACTTGGCCATATATGTGTGGGTTTTTTTTCTGGGTATTTGATTTTGACCCATTGATCTGTTTGTTTTTTTACCAGTACCATGCTGTTTTATATATTATGGCTTTGTAGTATAGTTTGAGGTCTGGAATAGTAATACCACCATTCTCTCATTTGTCAAAAGGGTTTTGGCTATTCGGGGTCTTTTACTGTTCCATATGAATTTCAGTAATTTTTGTTCTATCTCTTTAAAATATATCATTGGGATCTTTATTGGAATTGCCTTGAATCAGTAGATTTCCTTTGGTATAGTATGGCCATTTTGAAAACATTGATTCTTCTGTAGCATGAACAGGGAATGTCTATTTTTTAACATCATCTTCAATTTCTTTTAAGAATGTTTTATTGTTTTCTTTCTATAGGTCTTTTACTTCTTTTGTTATGCTTATCCCAAGTATTTTATTTTCTTTTACTTCTTTTGTTATGTTTATCCCATGTATTTGATTTTCTATTTTTTAACATCATCATCAATTTCTTTTAAGAATGTTTTATTGTTTTCTTTCTATAGGTCTTTTACTTCTTTTGTTATGTTTATCCCAAGTATTTGATTTTCTTTGGTGCATTGGTACAGGGGGTGGTTTTTCAAATTTCGTCATCTTATGATTGATTCTTTGCATAGATGAATGCTGTTGTTTTTGTGTGTTGATTTTGTATTCAGCTACCTTACTGAATTGGTTTATTATTTCAATTAGCTTTTCTGTCAATTTCTCTGAGTTCTCTAAATAGAGTATCATATCATCTGTATGATGATAACTTTATTTCTTCTTTCCCTATTTGAATTTCTTTTCTGTCTTTCTCTTGCCTTATTGCCCTAGCTAGGACTTCCAGAACTATGTTGAAAAGAATGGAGAGAGTGGGCATCCTTGCCTGGTTCCAGACCTTAATTGAAATGATTTCAGTTTTTCCCCATTGAGAAGGATATTTGCTGTGGGTCTGTCATATATACCTTTTATTATGTTGTGGTATGTTCCTTTTATACCAATTTTTCCAGGGCTTTCATCATAAAGAATGCTGAACTTTATCTAATGCTATTTCCAGATCTATTGATATGATCATGTGGTTTTGTTTTTCTCTTTGTTGATGTGATAGATCATGCTGATTGCTTGTCGGATGTTGAACCATCCCTGTGCCCCTGGGATGAATCCCACTTGGTCATGATGGATGATCCTTTTTATGCAATGTTGGATTCAGTTTACCAGGACTTTGTTTAGAATTTTTGCATCTGTGTTCATTAGGGAGATTGGTCTGTAGTTTTCTTTCTTTGCACTATCTTTATTTGGTTTTGGAATTAGTGTAATGTTTGCTTCATAGAAGGTGTTTGGTCACTTTCCTTCTTTCTCAGTTTTTTGAAAGAGTTTTAACAATACTGGTGTTAGCTCCTCTTTGAAATTTTGGTAGAAATCATTTGTGAAAACCATCTGTACCTGGGCTCTTGTTTTTAGGGAGAGTTCTGATGACTGCCTCAATTTCACTGGTTGTGATTGATCTGTTTAGGTTTTCTATTTCTTCTTTGTTAAATTTTGGATGACTGTGTTATTCTAGCAATTTGCCCATCTCTTCCAGGTGGCTGTAAATGTTTGTGCATAGATGTTCGTAGTAGTATCTAATTATCTTTTAGATTTCTGCTTGGTCTGTTGTAATTTCTCCCTTTTCATTTATGATCCAGTTTATTTGTGTTTCCACTCTTTTTTTCTTTGTAAACCTTGCGAGCGGTTTATCAATTTTATTTATTTTTTCAAAGAACCAGCTTTTGGTTTTATCTTCTCAGTAATCTTTTTGGTTTCTATTTCATTAATCTCTGCTTTTATTTTTCTTTCTTGTCTTCTGCTGGATTTTAGATTTTTTGTTGCTCTTTTTCTAGGTCCTCAAGTTGGGAGATTAGAGTATTTCTTTGGGCTGTTTCAATTCTTTTTGTTTGGTCCTGTATTGCTATGAACTTTCCTCTTAATTCTGCTTTTGCTGCATCCCACACATTTTGGAATGTTGTATCATCCTTGTCATTTGTCTCCATGTAGGTTTTAATTTCTTTTGTGATTTCTTCTTTTACCCAGTTATCTTCCAGCAGTTGTTGTTCAGTCTCCATGTCGTGTTTACTCTCCTTATTTTCTTTTCATTGTTGATTTCTAATGATGCCTTTATGATTGGAGGAAAAGGTTGGTATTATTTCAATCTGTGTATGTGTTCAGGTTTGTCTTGTGGCCTAAAATATGGTCAATTTCAGAGAATGAACCATGTGCATTTGAAAAGAAAGTGTATTATTCTCCTTGGGTGTGCAGTGTCCTGTATATATCTATTACATACATTTGATCTAGCTCTTCCTTTAAAGCTTTTGTGTCTTTGTGTAGTTTCTGTTTTGTTGATCTGTCTTTTGTTGAGAGTGGCATGTTAAAATCTCCTACCACATATGTATTCTCACCAATATTTGATTTCAGTTCTTCTAGCAGTTGTTTTATGAATTTTGGCATTTCCTCATTAGGTGAGTGTATGTTGACTATTGTTATGTCTTTTTGTTGGATTGACCCTTTAACCATTAGGTAGTGGCCATCATTATCTTTTGTCACTTTTCTTAATTTGAAGCTGCTCTATCTGATATGAATGGCAACCCCTGCTTTCTTGTGGGGACAATTTCCTTGTAGTGTTGTTTTCCTCTTTATGATGATTAATGAGCTCCTGTGCCAAGTCACAAAAAATGACATTTCCCTTTCTGTGACTTCACAAGTGGAGTTTTGGCAAAAGTTTTTACGTGTTATAGTAATGTTTTTGTCTCTTTAAGTTCTAAATAGAGAAATTCTGGTGCTTTAAGTCTAGGGTGTCATAGAATGGCCTTTTAGTTTTTCATGTTCTGATGGGTCATCCATCAGTATTCATAGTCCTCCTGGAATTTCCAGGAAGCTTGGATATTTTCTTTTTAGTACATCCATTCTTGCTGGCTATGAATTCTTGGGGAGCACAGCCACCTACCTTTGGCATCTGATCCCAATCCCTTTCAGTTCTAATCATGTTCTCACAAATTACATGAGTTGATATTTTTTACCACTAAGTAGAATTTTATTGTGTATATGTATACTACATATTCCTGAGCTACTTATCTGTTTGTTTGTTTTTTCATATCATAAATAATGCAACATTAAACATAAGATTTTAAGTTTCCTCTCAAATTGATAATCAAAGTCAATTTGTTTTCCAAAATTAATGCATTAAGGATAGGAAGAAGATAACATTAGAGGATATTCCATGCTGTCTCTCAGTAGGAATGTATGAAAGCAGTACAAATGTGCACTGGACCCAGCATATATATCCCATTGTTTAAGGAGAATTAGAATGGTTCTTGATCATGAAAGACCAGAATTGACTGAGCTAGAAAGGACATTGCGGAACTTCAACTCCATGCAATAAAACATCAGTAGAAATTGAAACAAAGAGACTGATTTTGTAGGGAAATTTCTTTGAAAACCTAAAAGGTATGCTTCCATGTTTGGCAGGTAGGCATGGAGAGGGAAAAGCTGAGTGGCATGGAAGTTCACATTTGATTAAGGACCAATATTGTGGAAGAGCAGTAATGTGCCAGGAAGACCATGTCCCCAGTTGAAAGAATAGGTTACTGAATTTTGCTTGTCATAACTCCTCAAAATTGGCACTGATCCTGTGTACTGTTCCAACAATGCATGCATAGGCTGTGTGCCTGGGTTTCCAGAGTGGAGGGACTTCAGAGATATTACAAATTAACTACTCCTTACTCCATAGTTTCAGATCACTTCTCTTTCAGATCACTTTCACATACAAAATATGGAAACTGGAAACACTGAGCCGACAAAACGACAAAATATATAAAACAAAACACAGATATCCATTGAAAAAGAACAGTTCTGCATCCTCCAAATTATTATATAAGGACACTTTAGTGAAAAAAATTGGGTAGATAGAATACTGCAACCCATGGCACCTTGAGCACTCATGGGAATATATCTCCAGAGAAGGAATCAATACTTCAGAACAACCACAAAAACATGAAACGCTTCCTACCAAATGAAGCGTTCAAAATTGCCACACAAATATTTGGAATAGACTAAAACACAGAAAATTTAGTCAAAGATACATAAGACAACTCAGAAAAAAATTATGTTCTGACAAATAAAACAAATAAACAAGGACCTGGAAACAACCCAAATGCCCCAAGACTGGATGAAAAATATGTGATACACACACACACACACACACACAATGGAATATTATGCATCAATTAAAAATGACAAATTCGATGAATTTTTGGTAACATGGATCTACCTAGAAGAAATCATATTGGGAGGAACAAGTCAGAAGGAAAAAGACAGAAGCCAAATGGTGTCACTAATATATGGACAACCAAACAAAATTACACAATTGTGGGAGGGTTCCAGCTGGAGTGTCCAGGGAGGGGAGGTGGTGGGTGACCCCCAGAGATCAAATGATGTGAAATATATATAAATAAATTATTTAAAACAAAAATAAATATATAAATAAAATTGTTAAAAATAAAATAAACAGCAGATAGAAATGAAGACAAAATAGAGAAAACAAAAAGTTCTGGAGAAAGTTGTGAAAACAGATCAGACCAAATAAAAGGTCAGATCTATAACGCTCAAAATGGTAATAGACAAAGAACCCTGTTGGATAAAGAAAGAGAAATACAAAAAAAAATAATGTTTTGAGAAATATCTGATACCATTAGGAATGGCAAAATAAGGCCAATGGATATGCCAGCAAATGGAGCAAGAATGGAACAGAGAATTTATTTGGAGAAATAATAGTAGAAAGTAAATATACAAGTCTGTGAAGCTGAAAAAACATGCGGTAATCTAAATTTAAGGAGAAAGTTCCAATGTTCCAAGACAAAGAAATAGACTAAAAATATCTAGTGGAGAAAACATGTAACTTATAAAGGTATCCCTGTCACCCATACATATAAGTTCTCTGAGGAACTAAAATGCATGATATATTCCAAATACTTAAGATAAAATGGTGACCTAAGAGCATTATATCCTGCAAATTATCCTTCATTATGAAGGAAAAATAAAGAACTTACCAGAAAGTTTGCAAGCACTATATTGCCACAAGAAGAAAAATAAAGGTAATCTCTTATTTAAATTGAAAAGAACTTCCACCAAAAAAGTTGAAGGTAGAAATAACTAGAAGAAAAAAACTAAGGACAAAATAACAGTGGACTCATATATATCAGCTATCATCCTAAATGTACAAGTAATGAAGTCAACAATTAATAGTACAGAGTGAATACTTGGATCTGAAACATAAACCAACTTTCTGTTTTTCCACACCTAAGAAAACAAAACTCAAAGCAAAACATTTGTACTGTAAAATTGGGGAGAAGGGGAGACAGGACATAAGTCCATCAGAAAAAAACTGATTTCTAAATATATAAGATAAAAAAGACAGTATAGACACAATAAATGATTAAAGGAACATTATATCTTGAAGATTTTAGATGAAATAATATTCACTGAACAAAGGAGCATTAAAATATATAAGCAATAAAAAAATTGAAATTACATATTGCCAAAAGCACACTATGATTGTGTATTCAACAACCCATTTATGCTAATCAGCAGGTCAACCAAATAGGAAATAAACAAGAAAAGTAATTGTAAAGAAAGAATTATGAACCTAGAAACCCTGAGGTCCCCAAGGAACAAGTGGTTGGGTAGAGGTCTTGGTAAGGTCAGACTAGCAAAGCAGCAAAGCAAGGAGGCAGTGTAAAAGTTCTGGTAATGTCAAAACCACATTTATTCTTGCATGGAATTAGAGGTGCACCCAGCCCAGAAATCTCTAATGAAAACATGAGACACCGAAATATTTTTTTTTAATGGAAGATAGACAAATACAACAATAATTGTCAATGTGAGTCCACAGGGGAATAACATTCTGTAAAAAGAAAGCAAAACTCTAGAAACCAATAGCAAAAATATGAAAGACTTGTTTTTCCTGTCAGAAGGAAAATTCAGATAAACCATGATAAAAAGTTCAAAATATGTAGAAAAATTCAGAAAACCAGATGAATGTGATGATAAATAAATCAAACAATGTAGAATTGAAGCTTTAAATATGAAAACAATATAGATCAGGATATAAAAATATATATTGGATGAAAATTTCAGGAAAAAGTAGAGGGAAGAATCAAGAATTTGAAGGTCTGAATGAACAAGGACTTGGTAGAAAAAATAAATAAGTAAAAGTGAAACATGGAGAAACATTATGAAAACTATCACAGTCTATGAAAAACAGCAACATAAGAATAATGTACATACCTGAAGGAAATGATATAGCGAAGGGGACAGAAAATTTACTTTAATAAATAACAGATTAAAATTTTCCAAACCTAGAGAAGGCACTAAATCTGCAAAGGACGGAAGCTGAATTAATCCCACAGTACACAAACAAAATGAGACATTAAGGAAAGAATAATAAATCTGGCAAGGGGGAAAAAATATATATCTCATAAAAGTACCCAAATCAGGCTAATGGGCTTCTCTGAAGAAACACTGTGGTAAAGGAGAGAATGAATTGACATATTACAAAGAATTAAAGATAAATCACCTAACGCAAGAATACTCTATACTGCAAGGCTCTCCTTCAGATATGAAGGAAAACTGCAAACCTTCTCAAACGAATGAGTTAAAAGAGTTCAAAAACTCAGACTCACATCTTCCAAGAAATATTGAAAAAACTCTTACCTCTAAACTGAAGACAGGAACATACATGAGTACTTAAAAAAGAAATAGAATAAACAGCAAAAATTAGGGGGAAATGGCAGCAACACTTTCCATGTATCAATATGAGTATAAATTAAGTGAAACCACTGATTAAAAAACACCATTATATGGTAGAATTGCAAAATAGATACCAAACTTATGTCTCAAGAAAACTCACCTGAACTCCAAATATAAATATAGACTCAGAATAAAAGGTTGTAAAATACAGACTCATAATAAAAGGTTGTAAAATAATCCTACCAACAAAAGGGACACAAAGGAAAAGCAGGGGATATCAAACTCAATAAGATTCCTGTTAAAAAGATGGCAAGTTTTACATGTTCCTCTGTTTACTTTCCCTATATCTCACATATAAGTGGGATCATCTGTATTTCTCTTTTTCTTTCTGGTTTATTACAGGTAGCATGATTCCTTCTAGGGTAATCCATGCTATCACAAATGTATCAAATTTATGTTTTTTTTTAATTTTTAAATTTTATTTCTAAATTCTTATAAATTCTTACATAAGTAAATAAGGTATATGGTTACTGGCATGCCTTCCCTCCTCCACCCCCCACCACTTTGTGTTCACTCAGTCTCCTCTGATTGTTCTTTTTTGGTTTATGTTGGGTTCACTGGTCCTTTGGTTTCTTTTTCTGTGGCTGTGTCCATTTGTCAGATGAGGGATTGTGTTCCAGGACCATGGCACATTGTGCTTGATGGTATGTTGTCCTTAGATTTGTATTGGTCAGCCAGTTCATGTTCATTTGGGGTCTATCAGTGTCTTCTAGTTGCTGGCTCCAGTATGATCTCCTTGCCATTCTATCTCTACACCTCATTTCTCTTACCTCTGGCTTTGGGGATCCTTTCCCCCAGTCATCGTCAGTGAGGAGGTTTCTCAACGAGGGCAGGCATCCACTGATGGATATTACAGGTCATCTCCTCTCCATCCGTTTGCAGATTTTCTGTGGACCCAATGCCCTGACTCTGCAGACCTCCTCTCCCAAGGTTTGGGGAGGGAGCTGTTTCCTTGGGTGGCAAGTTCCACATGGAGTTTTGATTCCTCAGCTTCTGGTGAAGCCATAGATGAAGGTCTGATAGGTCTTTACCACAGTTGTTTCTCCATTCCAGCACCTACTATCTTTCTGATTGATCCTTGTTCTGAGTGCCACACACATGTGGGCACAACTCTCTTGTGGCCCCTCATCCGCTCTATGTTATCAGTCCTCCTGTGAGCTAAGTGGAGTGAGGGTGAAGCAGTAAGGGTGTCAACCTCCACACCCCCATCCCTGCTATTCCTAGATCACAGATGGATCTAGAGTCTTGCCCGCATGCTGGTCAGTTCCAGGGGTCCCAGCTGGCCCCTGCATTCCCCTTACCCACCAGGTCGATGACAGAGGAGCCTAGTGGGTGCTGTATGGTTGCTGAGTGGGTGCAGCCACTGGCCTAGGTTCGCCAGCAGCTGCAGGTGCCTGCCGATCAGGGCTGGTGCAGATCCCACGTGCCAAGCTAGTCGAGCTTCTCAGACCAGTTCCTAGGCCCCACCTACTGCTGGGATGTCAGCAGGAGGGGCCTAGTGCTGTGGGCAATGGCGGAGGCCACCCTGGTGATGGCGGCCGCCTTGTGGGGCTTTAACACCCTCCTGTTGTTGCGCACCCCAGGCCAGTCTGGGGGTCACGGCCAGCCCCTATGTACCCCTTACCCACCAGGTCGATGGCAAATTTATCTTTTTTGATTGCTGAATAATAGTTCATTGAATATATACACCAAAACTTTCTGATCCATTCATCTGTTTTGGGACATTTGTGTTATTTCCATATTCTGGCTATTGTAAATAGTGATACAATAAACATCCAAGTATAGGTATCTTTTTGAATTAGTGTTTTATTGTCCTTTGGGTAGATTCCCTGAAGTGGAATTGATGGATCAAACAGTAGTTCCATTTGCAGCAGTTGGAAGGCCCTCCACACAGTTATCTATAATTGTTGGAACAGTTTATTTAAAACTAACAAACTGTCAGCAGAACTGAACCATAGAACAATAGAAGGGAAAAAGCATTAAATTGGAAAATGATGTCATAAGAGATTAAGATGATTGTTCATGGGTGCCAAGGTGGTGGGAGAACCTTGTGGTATACAATGATGTAAAAAATATATATACATGTACATTCATATAAAATAAAAACATGACAAGTATTAGAGGTGAACTCTATATATTAAGGGAAAAATACGCCTGAAAAATATAGCAGTCATCTAGCTATGCTCATTAAACAAAGGAATACAAAAACATAGTAGACAATTACTATCAACTCTGAAAGCAAACACTGGTAAAAACATTTTGGGGAGGGGATTTTAACATACTAAAGTTCACATACTGATTGAAACATCATCTAGAGAGAAAATAAAAAGGAATAAGTGAAATTTTAATCATCATTGTTTTTTAATTCACAATGTAGTATCTCTCTTCTGGTGTAGTCACTGTAGTTTTCACACTAAAAATGCCCACATACTTCTACCACATTCTACAGTGCTCTCCTCTAATCACATTCTCTACCATCCCACATCCCTTCTGGATGTCTGAGATTTATGCTTTATTTTAAAAAGTCAGACATATACCTTGTTTTGCTTTTAACCCTTTAGTTTATCTAGATTCCACATATAATTGAAATGACCTGGCATTTATCTTTCTACTTATGGCTCACTTAGAAAAATACCTACTAGTCCCATGTATGTTTCCACAGATATGAGTTTATAATTTTTGATGACTATGAAGTATTTCATTGTGAATACATAACAAATCTTCCTGATCCATTCATCTAGTCAGAGGTATTTAAGTTGTTTACATATCTTGGCTATTATAAACAACTCTGAAAATAACACAGGAGTACAGGTTTTCTTTTGCTTTAGTGTTGCTGTGCTCTCTGAATAGATACCTAGAAATGGAACTGATGTGCCATATGATGGACACACTTCTAACCTTTTGAGAAAATCCACACTTTTTCCCAAAGAAACTAAATCAGTCTACATTCCCACTAAGAGTATAATAATTTAATACCTTGGGATAAATCTAACAAAAGAGTTGAAGAATGTATAAAAGAAAAACATATAACATAGAAAAATACACAAAGACTTGAGAAGATACCACCTACTCTTGGGAAGAATCAGTATTTTCAAAATGGCTATATTATTCAAGGCAATTTGTAGCATTAAGGTCATTCCAATAAAAATCTCAATAACATTCTTAAAAAATAGAGTATAGAGTAAAGATTTCTGAAATTCATATGAAGCACAAAAAATAATGCCTGAAAATAGGGAAAACTGAGATTTCATACTCCAGACTCTAATGTATACTATAAACCAATAACAATTAAAACAACATTGCATAGGGACATAAACATAAGCACAGACCAATGGGATAGACTTGAAAGCCCACCAAATGCACAAGGGATATTCTCCATGGTAGACCACATTCTGAGACACAAAACAAGTAACTATAATTTCATGAAGATGAAAATCATATACAGCATCTTCTCAGACCATAAAGTTACCAAACTAAAAATAAACTGCCAAAAGAAAACAAGGAAATATTTAATACATGGATACTAATCAATACACCAATGAAAGAACATGCTGGGTAGAACAGGATATCAAAGAACAAATTGAAAGTTCCTTCACAACAAATAAAAAATGTTCATAAAATTTTCAAAATCTTGGCTAAAAAATGTGGTTCATATACACGATGGAATAGTACGCATCAATCAAGGAGGACAAACACATGTCATTCGCAGCAACATGGATGGAACTAGAAAGACTCATATTAGCAGAAATAAGTCAAAAAGAAAAAGAGAAATACAGGATGGTCTCACTTATATGATGGATATAGGGTAAAACAAACCAACGACTAATAAAAAATGAAAACAATCAATGGAACTGAACAATGGAGCAAGAGAGGAGGAAGGGGAAGAGGTGGGGGAGGTAAAGAACACAAAAGATCAGGATGGTTAACAAGTGTTAGTGAAGTGGGAAAGCCCCAGAGTACACAATAATGCAATAATGTAATATAAATATAAATACACATATGTAAGCAAATTTTAAAAAGTTAAATTAAAAAAAAAAAAGAATGGCCATGACAGAGATAGTTGACATTCTCTGTGAATATCTCTTCTATCCTGTTACCCGTTATACGTTCCCAGAAATAATAATTAGTACACTGGATCTGATGTTTGCCATGTATTTGAAACTTTTAAATCACACATCAGTAAATAATACTATTTTGCATGGTTATAATTTTGTAATTATGATATTGTAATATGTATACCTACCTATGTAACTTGTTTTCTTCCCAAAAATTTTTTTAATTATTAAAAAATAAAAATTTCCAAAATCTATTGGATGCAACAAAAGCAGTTTCAAAGGGGCAATATATAGCAATACAGACCTACATTAAGAAATGAGAAAGTGCAAATAAATTTCTCTCAATTTAAAGAATTAGAAAAACAAGAAAAAATCATTTCAAAAGCCAGTAGAACAAAAATAATACAAATGAAATAGAAATTTAAAAGACAACCCAAATGATTAATAAAACTAAAAAATGGTTCTTTGGAAAAATAAGCAAAATAGACAAACCTTCAACAAGTCTCAACACTAAAAAAATGGAGAGATTAAATGAGAAGAGTCAAAATGAAAGCAGCAAATCACAACTGCTGCAAAAATTCAGAGACTAATTAGAGACTACTGTGAACATCTATATTCTAGCAAATCTATAACCTAGATGAGATGGACAAATCCTTGAATTATACTATCATCTGAAACTGCTTAAGGAAGGAATAGAAACACTGAACAAATCAACCATCAGCGAAGAAATTTGAACAGTAGTCAAAATGCAAACAAAAACAAGAGTCAAGGATCATATTACTTTACAACTGAATTCTACAATACAACACTTCAGAGATAAAACTAACAATTATCTTCAAATGATCCAAAAAAGGCTAAGAAAAAAAAGAATACTTCCAAATATTTTTATGATACTGACATTACTCTAATAGTAAAACCAAAGACAGCACAAAAAAAAAGAAAATTACAGATCATTCTCCTTAATGAACACAGAAACAAAATCCTGAATAATATGCTTACAAATGGAATGCAAAAATGCTTTTAAAAGAATCATACATCATGATCAAATGAGATGCATATCAAAAACATAGAATTCCTCAACATACAAAAATAAATCAATGTGATTCATGACATCAGCAAAAAGAAAGATAAAAATTAGGTGCTGAGAAAGCATTTGATAAGATCCAACATTAATTTATGCTAAGTTCCCTTTTCAAACTGGAATGAACACAAAATATAATAACATAATAAAAGTCACTTACAACAAGTTCATAGCTAATAGTCTCAATGGTGAAAAACTTAAATCTTTTCCATTAAAATCTGGTAGAATGCAAGGATATCCACACTCACTAATATTATTTAGCATAGTACTGGAAATTCTAGGTAGAGTGATTAGACAAGGGAAATATGTGAAAGGCATCCAAATTGTGAAAAAAAGAAGTAAAATCAGCATTACTTGCAAATAACCTGATGATATACATAGAGACCCCTCGAGATTCAATGTAAAAGCTAATAGAACCAATCAGTTCAGCAAACTGGCAGGGTATAAACAGACATAAACTAGTTGCATTTCTATACACAATGAGATAGAAAAGAAGAAATTAAAAAAGTGATTGCATTTACAATTAGATCAAAAAAGATTAAATACCTAGGTGAAACATAACAAAGAAAGTTAAAAAAACTATACAAAGAAAATGATTAAGGCAATGTAACCAAAATATTAGAAGACACATAAAAAATGTAAAATAATTCCTGTTGCTGGATTAGAACAAATACTTTCAAAATGGCCATTTTACCCAAAGAAATATACAGATTCAATGACATTCCAGGAAAAATATCAATGAAATACTTTAAAGAATTGGAACAAATACTATTGAAAATCATATGGAGTCACAACAGACCCCAAAGAGAAAAAGAAATATTGGCAAAGAAGAATGAGACTTGAGGAATCACACTTCCAGATCAAGCTATATTGTAAATTCACAATAATTAAAACACCATTCCTTCCCCCTAGGTGAATGAGATGTTCAGCTCTGGAGATGTGCTGTGCCCAAGGACTCTCTCCAGCCTGCGCTGCAGCTTACCTCTCTCTGGTGCAAAAACTTCATTGGGCATCTTGATAGATGTGTGCTCTCCCATCCTGATCCCATTTGTGCCCTGCAGGTGAGTGAGATACTTGGCTCCAGGGTCATGCTTTGAGCTTAGCAGCACCAGCACCTAGCAGGGCCGGTGCAGAAAAAGATCCTGAGGATAATCACAATATAGGATCAAGAACACACAGCTGTAAAAAGGGACAGATATTTGGGGTGTAAGGTAGCAGTGCAGCAAAACCCATACAGGCAAGAAGCAGTGCCCCTTTGGGGGGTGGGGGGATATCAAGAAGGGGAGTGTTCTACTCTGGTCTCCCAGCAACCAGGTGAGTAAGCCTGACTCATGCCTCCCACCATAAGGACTTAGGATTTAAGGCTGCTTAGCCAGCTAATAGCACCAGAGACTTCAGGGTTCAAGTCCCCAGGCATGGGGACAGGTGTCTCAGGCAGCAGACCAGAAAACCCATACAGGCCAGAAGAAAAAAAAAATTCAGAACATGGACTAAAAAAAAGAGAGAGAGAGAGACTAATTCTCTCCAGCCAAAAAGAATCACAGAACAAGAGTTATAACACCTATTAACCAAAGCCCCTATTAGGGGAACACAGGGTGGCAGTTTAGTCCCACAGCCTAAAGGGTAAGAATTTATGAGAAAATAAGACAAAGTGTAGCATAAAAACAAAGTGTACCACATCCATCCATAACACGCTATCACCAAAAAGGAACTTCCCACCCAAAGAAGCCAATGGAAACAAGATTATTCACCTCCATCACACAGGCACAAAGATAGAACTAATTACAAACTAAAACTATTAGAAGACCCAAAATAACATGCCAGCCTATACCAGAACCATAGTCGCTCAATAAGTAGAGGAAGCACAAAAGTAAAACACAGGAAAGAGGAAAAAGGCAAATAACCTAGCAAGCCCCATAGAGACCAATACACCATCAAAGGAAAGACAACCCCCCAAAACCAACAAATATAACATTAAAGAAATGCCCCATCTCCCAGACAAGGAACTGAAATTCTGCATGATACAAGTATACAAAGAGCTAAGGGAAGAATTAGAAAAATGAAAAGTAAAAGAAATTAGCATGACAGAGAAACTGAACAAGTTAGAAGAAGAAATAGGAAAAATGAAGAAAGAAAACATCAACAAGGATAACATAATTGAAGACTTGAATAATAAGATTGAATACCTAAACAAGAAAAAGAAAGAAACTTAGAATCTAAGGGAAACAACAGATAAGCTCAAAAACACAAGGAAAATCCATGAAAACAGATTAGAATAAACAGAAGAACAAATCAATAACCTCAAGGTCACCAAAATTGAGAGGAAGAAGAAAAAGAGAGACATAAAGTAAAAAGATTGAAGAAAAACTCAGAGATCTGTCTGATTCCTTAAAGAGAGGAAATATAAAAGTAATGGGTGTCCCTAAAGGAGAAGAGGACACATGGGAACTGAAAGTCTGTTTAAGGAAATAATGGAGGTGAAATTGCCAAATCTGAAGAAAGAAACAAAGTTTGACATCCAGGAAGTCAAAAGAACACCAAACTCCATCAATGAAAGAAAAACCACAGCAAAACACATCATCAAAAAACTCCCAAGAGTTCAAGATAAAGAAAGAATAATGAAACTGCCGGAGAAAAGAATCAGATAGTTTACAAAGGAAAACCCATCAGACTGACCTCAGTCTTCTCTGAAGAGACACTCCAGGCAAGGAGAGTATGGAGCCACATTTCTAAAAAACTCCAAGACAAGCAAAGCCTCCATAAATTCATTACCATTAAACCCCCACTCCAAGAAATCTTGCAAGAACCCCTAAGATCTAAACCAACAGAAGAATAAAAAGAAAGATCAAAACAAGGAAGCAAATCAGAACATCAAATCAATCACCAAAAAACCAACTTCAGAATCTCAAATATCAATAATACAACAAAACAAAAAAAAGCAAATTGGAACTGCAAAATTACCTCCAAAAAACCAACACCAGAATCTCAGTTATCAATCATAACCCTAAAAGTCAACAGTCTAAATTCATCAATCAAAATACACAGAGTAACAGAGTGGATCAAAAAACAAAACGCAACATTCTGTTCCCTCAGGAAACACACTTAACCTCAAAAGATAAGCACACACTAAAAGTAAAGGGCTGGAAAAAATGTTCTGCAAGCAAACAGATCTCAGAAGAAGGTAGGGGTAGCCATATTAGTAGCAGATAAAGGAGATATTAAGCTAAAAAAGGTGACAAGGAATAAAGAAGGACCCTATATAATGGTAAAAGAGTGAATATATCACAATGGCATAACAACTATTAACATATATTCATCAAATGAGGGAATACCAAAATTCATCAGAGAACTACTAACAGTATTGAAAACAGACAGTGGCAAAAACACTTTTCTGGTAGTTGATTTCAACACCCCACTCTCAGCAAAAGACAAGTCAACAAGACAAAAACTAAAAATAACACAAAAGCTCTAAGCAACAATTTGAACCACATGAACCTAAGAGAAATCTAAAGGACACTGCACCCCCAAAGAATGGAATACACCCTTTTTCTCACATGCACAGGGATCATTCTCAAAAATCAACCACATATTAGGACATAAGGCAAACATTAATAAATATACAAAGAATAAAATAGTACCAATTTTTTCTCTGATTATAAAGATATCAACAAGAAATCAACAATGAGAAGAAAGCAAGAAGAGTGCCCAATACATGGAAACTGGACAACATGCAACTAAACAAAGATTGGGTATTGAGGAAATTAAAGAAGGAAAAGTGACAAAAAAGACAACATTCCAAAATGTCTGGGGCTCAGCAAAAGCATTTTTAAGAGGCAAGTTCATAGCAATATAGGTTCATATCAAAAAACAAGAAATTAACCAAAGAAATGACTGAATTGCCCAACTCGAAGCAATAGAAAAGGAACAACAAAATAATCCAAAACCCAGCAGAGACAAGAAATAATAAAAATAAAAGCAGAAATAAATAATCTAGAAAGCAAAAAGACTCTCCAGAATATCAACAAAACCAAATGCTGGTTCTTTGAAAAATAAATAAAATTGATAAACCCATTACAAAACTCACAAAAAAGAAAAGAGAGAACATGCAAATAAGCAGGATCACAAATGAAGGAAGAGAAATTACAACAAATATAACAGAAATTGAAAGGATAATCAGAGATTACTGTGAGCATCTATATGTAAACAAATACAACAACCTGGATGAGATGAACAGATTTTAGAAAGATATTGTTAGCAAAACCTCAATAAAGAAGAAATAGAGAACTTAAACAAACAAATCACAAGCAGTGAAATTGAAGCAGTCATCAAAAATCTCCTTAAACACAAGAACCCAGGACCAGATGTCTTCACAAATGAATTCTACCAGATTTTCAGAGGAAATAATGCCTGCATTACTAAATTTTTCTAAAAAATTGAGAAAGAAGGAAAACTACTAAACACATTCTACGAAGACCATCACATCAAAACCAAAGACAGCACCAAGAAAGAAACCTATTGACCAATTTCCCTAATGAGCATAGATATAAAAAATTTAAATAAAATCCTGGTAAATCGAATCCAATGATGCATAAAAAGCATTATTCGTCTTGATCAAGTGGGATTTATCACAGGGGCACAAGGATGGTTCAATATCCAGAAATCAATTAACATAATCCACCATATCAACAAGGAGAAAATAAAAAACTGTATGATCAATAGATGCAAAGAAAGCATTCAATAAATTCCAATACCCATTCATGATAAAAGAGCTTGAAAAATTGGGGATAGAAGGAACATACCTCAACTTAATAAAAGGCATTTATGACAATGTTTGCTGTAGCAAACATCATCTTAAATGGCAAAAAGCTAACATAGTTTCAATTAAGATCTAGAACCAGGCAAGGATGCTCTCTTTCTCCACTAATTTTTAACATTGCACTAGAACTTCTAGCTAGGGCAATAAGGCAAGAGAAAGACATAAAAGGGATACAAATAGTGAAAAAAGAACTGAAGCTATCATTATATACAGATGAACAGATGATATGATTTTTTATGTAGAGAACCCAAAAAAATCTGCAGAAAAGCTTCTTGAAACAATAAACCAGCTCAGTAAGGTAACCAGTTACAAAAAATCAACACACAAAAGACAGTAACTTTCCAACACACAAAAACTCAAGCAAAAAAAGTGAAAAAAAAAACATTTACCACCACACCAAAAAATTTAAATACCTGGGAATAAGCCTAACAAAACATGTATAAGAACTATACAAACAAAACTTTAAAACTCTGCAAAAAGAAATAGAAAAAGACACAAGGAAATTAAAAGACATTCCCTGCTCATGGGTTGGAAGAACTAACATTATCAAAATGACCATCCTATCAAAAGCAATCTACAGATTTAACACAATCCCTATAAAAATCCTAATGACATTCTTCATAGAGATATAACAAAAATTACACAAATTCATATGGAATAACAAAAGACCTTGAATATCTGAAAGTCTCCTGACGCAAAAAAAAAGAGAATATAAAGGTATTACTATTTCAGACTTAAAATTATACTACAAAGCCATATTAATTAAAATGCATGGTACTGGTACAAAAACAGACAATCAGACCAATGGAACAGAATTGAGTTCCCAGAAATAAAATCACACAGGTATAGTCAAATAATCTTTGACAAAGGAGTGAAAAACTTACACTGGAACAAGCACTGCCTCTTCAATAAATGGGGCTGGGTAAGGTTAGCTGCTGGAGGTCACCTGCACCAGCTCCAGGCCTCTGGGAGGGACCCTCCCACCATGCGGCCCTCTCCACCATCCCCAGGAGCCAAGCCCCACAGCCAGGTTCTTCTGGGAACCCGCCCACCCTGCCTACGCCCAGGTTAGCCAATGGAGGTCACCCATGCCAGCTCCAGGCCTCTGGGAGGGACACCCCTGCCATGCTGCCCTCTCCGACATCCCTGGGAGCCAACCCCTGCAGCCAGTTTCTTCTGGGAACTCGCCCACCCTGCCCATGCCCAGGTTAGCCGCTGGAGATAACCCGCGCTGGCTCCAGGCCTCTGGGAGGGACCCCCCGCCATGCCGCCCTCTTCACCATGCCTGGGAGCAAACCCCCGCAGCAGCGCTGGTGCAAATTACTAAACTAAAGTACAGATCTACTTTCAACATGGAAAACACTCCCATCAACATGCCGACCAACACAAGATCCATGGTTTCTCAATATGTAGAACAGGTTAGAAAGCAAAACACAGTAAGGAGAAAAAGTTTAAACATGCAAGCAAGCCCTAAGGAAATAATCCATTACCAACAAAGAAAGCACAATCTCCAGAAAAAATAAAAGAAATGATTTGCATCTCAGAAAAAGATTCCTCTATCAACATGTTAAATGCTTTCCAACAGTTAAGAGAAGAATTAGGGAAAAAGGACAACAGTATGATAGAAGCATTTAATGCACTAAGGCAAGAAGTAGAAACATATAAAAAAGAAAGCATCAATATGTATAACCTAATCAATGAACTAAAGAATGAAAATGAATGCCTAAAATTGAAATTGAAAGAGACTCAAGATTTAACGGTTGCAATAGATGAGCTCAAAAATACACAGAAAAGTCATGACAAGTAGAATAGATGAAATAGAGGAACGATTCAGCACAATTGAGGATACAGAAATAGAGAGAACAAAGAAAGAAAAAGAGAGAGAGAAACAAAGTAGGAGGACTGAAGACAAGCTCAGAGACATGTCAGATTCCTTAAAGAAAAGAAACATAAGAGTAGTAGGAATCCCAGAGGAGAGGAGTTATGGGAACTGAATGGCTTTTCAAAATAATAATAGAGGAGAACGTCCCAAATCTGAAGAAAGAAATGAAAGTAGACATACAGGAAGCCAAAAGGATACCAAACTACTTTAATGAAAGAAAAGCCACGGTGAGACACATCATCGTAAAACTTCCTAGAACCCAAGATAAGGAAAAAATAATGAGAATGGCTAGTGAAAAGAAACAGATAACCTACAAAGGAAAATCCATTAGACTGACCACAGTTTTCTCTGAAGAGACACTCCAGGCAAGGAGAGAATGGAGTCACAGCTACAAAAAAACTCCAAGAAAAAATGTGCCAGCCAAGAATACTCTACCCTGCAAAGCCATAATTCTTCTACAAAGGAAAAATTAGAAACTTCTCTGACAAGTAAAGTCTCCAGAAATTTGCTGCCACTAAACCCCTACTCCAAGAAATTTTGCAGGCGGCCTCAAGACCAAACCATAAAAAGATCAAATACAAGAAACAAAAACACAAAATAAACCCCAAATGACCACCAGGAAACCGTTAGAATCGCAAATATCAATAATCACCCTAAATGTGAATGGTGTAAACTCAGCAATCAAAAGACGAAGAGTTGCATATTGCATCAGAAAACAGAACCCAAAATTCTGCTGCCTCCAAGAAACACATCTGATTGCTAAGGACAAGCATAGACTGAAGGTGCAAGGCTGGAAAACTACACTACAAACAAACGGCCCCCACAAGAAAGCAGGAGTTGCCATTCTTGTATCAGACAGAGCAGACTTCAAATTAACAAAAGTGACAAAAGATAAAGATGGCCACTACATAATGGTTAAAGCGTCAATCCACCAAAAAGACATAACAGTTATCAACATATATGCACCTAATGAGGGAGCACCAAAATTCATAAACCAACAACTAGTAGA
>PVHY01022996.1:0-21631 GCA_004024945.1 Uropsilus gracilis | reverse complement strand
TAGGGAGGTGGCTGAGAAGAGAGGGGTGACTTCAGGACAGAGGAGTGAAGCTAGGGGGCAGGGGGTGAATGCTTGAAGTTTGCAGGAGAAAGCCTTTGGAGGAGAGGTACCAGGCCTGTGGGCCATGGAGGTGACCCCTGGTGCTGAAGAGGCAGGATGGAGCCCCACTTAGGGATGGAACCTCTGAGGGTCAGCAGGGAGGGTCTGGAACCAACAGCCTGTGAAGGGCCAGTCAATCATTGACCAGCCACTGAGACTGGGGGGCACAGGAGGCCATGTGCATGTGTGCGTGTGTGCGTGTGTGTGTGCATGTGTGTGCGTGCGTGCGTGTGTGTGTGTGTGTGTGTGTGTGTGTGGCTCCAGACTCTCCTCCCCGTTGCCTACCTCACCAGCTCTCTGGGGGTCAGAGGGCTGAAAATAAACAGAAAAAGGGAGGAGACAGTCCACAGTCCGAGGTTCAGGGCACAACTGAAGCCTCCCTCAACTCTGGGGCATGGGTTGCTGGGGAAGTACCTAGATGAATTAATCGCTTAGAAGGAGTCACCCAAATGCAGGCACACGACCTTCCTGGAGACACAGAAGACTCCTTTGGAAGGTTGGTTTTTTTTATTATTATTATTTAATTAATTAATTTTTTTAGAGACGAGGTCTCGATATGTTGCCCGGGATTGTCTCAAACCCACAAACTCAAGTGATTCCTAGCCTCAGCCTCCAACGTAGCTGGGATTACAGGTGTGTACCACCGCGCCCAACTTCCTTTGCAATTAGAAGACCAGTGCTAGCTGAGCATGGTGGTGCGTGCCTGTAAGTTTCAGCCTATGAAGAGGCTGGGGCTAGGGATCGCGGTTCGAGTCCCGCTCAGGGCAACACAGCGAGACCTAGTCCCAAAAAATAGCTGGGCATGGTGGCGTACGCCTGTAATTCCAGCTACATGGGAAGCTGAGACTGGGGATTGCTTGAGTCTGTGGTACCCCGGGCAATGATAGTCTGCGGTTCCATGGGCAAAAATAGCGAGACCTGGTCTCAAAAAAAAAAAAAAAAAAAAGACCAGTGCTTCCAAAAGGTGGTCTGTGGGTGTAACCTGCCTGCTGGGCCCAGAGTGAGCCTCCATCAGGGATTAGCAGAGAAGCAGTGCCCAAAGTGATGCCCTAGACACAACATGCTGGCCCTGGGCATGTTGAGGCCCTCCCCAGCCACCCTCACTGGACCTCAGGAACACGGGCCCAAGGCCTGGGGAGTTCGTCTTTCTCTGCAGGCTGCTTTGCCAAAACAGAAAGCTTTCTTGTATTCCTGGCCTCACCTGGCTTTCCTGCCCTTACTGAAGGTGCATGGGACTTCCATTCTGGCCTGCGCACACAGGCTGCCCCCACTTAAGACGTTCCTGGGCCCTGTGCTGTCGGTGCATTTCTGCTGACCCATAGGTCATCTGAGGGTCTTTCCTCAGGCAGTAGCTGTCCTCTGTGACTTTGAGTCACGCTTTGCTTCCATTTGAAATAAGAGAGTTGAACTGAACAGCTCTGGTCACAGTGTTTTAGGATTTGGTATGAGGCCACTGCCCCCTTCCACCCGATGCTTGTCCCTGAGAGCCCACTGAAGCATCCCTCTGCCAGATTCTGGATTCCAGAGTCCTTGTGTCACAGGTTCTGAGTCTTCTTGTTCCACCCAGCTCTCTGGAACCCAAGCTCACTCTACTTGCTGCTGGAGATGTAGACCACTGAGGTATGAGTGAAGATATGTTTGCCTCTGGTGTTTCCCATTGCAGAGGAAGGAACCATTGGGTTTTATACTAGCAAGCCAAGCAGTGAATATGACTATCAGAATCAGGTGGTATGCTGGGCATGGAGGCACGTGCCTTTAATCCCAGCCTAGGAAGGGAGGCCGAAACTAGGAATCGCTTGAGTCCGCAGGTTCAAGACCCACCCAGAGCAACATAGCGAGACTTAGTCTCAAAAAATAGCTGCTTGGGAAGCTGAGGCTGGGGATCGCTTGAGTCTGTGGCACCCCGGGCAACATGAGCCTGCGGTTCCATGGGCAAAAATAACGAGACCTAGTCTCAAAAAAAAAAAAAAAAAAATAGCTGGGCATGGTGGCGCACACCTATAATCCCAGCTACCTGGGAGACTGAGGTTGGGGATCACTTGAGTCCATTGTACCTTGGGCAACGTGAGTCTGCGGTTCTCCGGACATAGCGAGACCTAGATGTCTGGGTATTTATATTCTGCATCAGTTTACAGGGTGGGGGTGGTGAGTCAGTGGGGAGGATGAGATTGTAGGATTAACCCAATTTAGATTGGATTTTCAGTTTTAGATAATCTAGAGTGAGTGTGATCATGGGAAAATGATATCTTCGTTTAAAACTGTTGTTTGACAGGAGGCACACAGTGCTTTCGTAAGCAGGGGTATTGGGTGGAAGAAGAGGTAAATGACCATGTTGTTACAGAAATAAAATATTTTATATTCCTGAAAAAAAATTTGTTGATGAGTAAATTATCAAGATGTTAAAAAAAAAAAAACATAGCGAGACCTAGTCTCAAAAAAAAAAAAATCAGGTAGAACGAACTTAGCATCCTTACCACTTTTGTTTCTCTTAATGTGCTTCATAACTAAACAGTAAAGAGCCCCAAGATCAGGAGCAAGTGCCTTGAATTTAAGAATTCTCAAGATTTGGTTGCCTGTCACAAGACGCACTTGTGCAACACCATGTGAATCTTCAGGACCTTCAGATCTGTGAGGGAGTCAGGCCCTTCTGGGCCAGTTTGTAGTTAAGCTCCTTCAGGTCGTCAGAAGCAGCGGACTCCCAGCCAACAGGAGCACATAGGTGATCCACGATGGCAGCACAAAGTCAATGTTTTAACCAAAAGTCTGATCATTTCATTTGCTCCAGTGCTAAAATACCTCACAATGGTTTTCCATTGTCACAACTCTTCACCTTGACCTGAGGAGACCTGAGAGATCACCAGCTGTCTCTTCAACCCACAGCCTGTCAATCATGGGTCCTTCTTTTGTTTTGCAAAGATGCCACATTTATTTACACCTTCAGGCCTTTGCACTGACTGGTCCCTCAGTCTAGGGATGTGCCCCTGGGGTGTTAGCAGAGCTGGTTCCCCTCTGGTCAAGCACGTTTCAAGGCAAATGGCACTTTCATCCAAAGTAGCTTTCCCCTTTGTCCCATCCTTCTTACCCTTTTATCCACCACCCCCATCACTATCACATTATTCAGTAATATTTAACTCAACACTTGTCACTACACAACACTTCTTTTTATATTTTCCTTTCGTTTTGATGCTATATGCAGATATGCAAACTTAGAAAGGTCCAAGTACAGAAAATTTCCCTCCCTTCCCTGATTCCCAACATGCAGTTTGACTTCTCCCCAGAAGTAACAGCTATTTCATAAATATCAATAGTCACTTATTTATATATCTTTCTAGATATTTTTCTATTTTTTTTTTTGAGGCTGTGTCTCGCTATGTTGTCTGGGGAACCCCTGCAAACTCTCGTTGCCCGGGGTACCCCAGACTCAAGCGATCCCCAGCCCCAGCCTCCTGGGTAGCTGGGATTACAGGAGTGCACCACCACGCCCAGCAGCTCTTTTTTGAGACTAGGTCTTGCTACGTTGTCCCAGGCCGATCTTCAACCCCTCAACCAATTCACAGTTTCAGCTTCCCATCCTAGGCTTGGGATTAAAGCCATGTACCACCGTGGCCGGTTTATTTTTCTAAAATAAATACTTCTACTCTTCTTCACTCAAGGTAACATGTACAAGCCGGGCACGGTGGCGCGTGCCTGTAAGCTTCAGCCTATGAAGTGCCTGGGGCTAGGGATCGTGGTTCAAGTCCCAATCAGGGCAACACAGCGAGACCTAGTCCCAAAAAACAGCTGGGCTTGGTGGCACACGCCTGTAATTCCAGCTACCTGGGAAGCTGAGGCTGGGGATTGCTTGAGTCTATGGTACCCCGGGCAATGAGAGCCTGCGGTTCCGCGGGCAAAAATAGTGAGACCTAGTCTCAAAAAAACAAACAAAAAAGAAACAAACAAACAAAAAACTTGCTGTTTATACTTAGCAAAAACATTGTGAAGGTTTTTCCATATCAATTTTATACAAATCCCCCCTGTTCCTATTTATTCCTAGTATTCCATTGCAATCGTATGGTTTTCTCTTAATTAATGTAATTCATTCTGTTGATGGATGTTTAATTTTATCTTTTGTTAAATTATTATTTTTTTTTTTTTTTGAGACTAAGTCTTGCTATTTTTGCCTGTGGAACCGCAGGCTCTCGTTGCCCAGGGTACCACGGACTCAAGCAATTCCCAGCCTCAGCTTCCCACGTAGCTGGGATTACAGGCGTGCACCACCACGCCCAACTATTTTTTTGGAACTAGGTCTCGCTACGGGCCCCAGGCGGGACTCGAACCACATCCCTAGCCCCAGCTGCTTCATAGGCTGAAGCTTACAGGCATGAGCCACCATGCCTGGCCCCTTTTGTTAAATAATTAAATGTGATGAACAATACTGACATTGATAGCTTTGTACTCATACTTGGACTTGTGTGGGTATACCTAGAGCTTTTGAAGCTATACCCAGGTGAGAAATGCCTGGTTAAAGGATCTGTAAAAATTGCTGAATTCAAGCCCATGTGTTTTATGTATATTTTGCTATGCATATTAATAATCGTCTGATAATGCTAAATCATCTCACATAGTGGTCATGCCAGTGTTTTCACACTACCACATTATTTTCCATTTTTGTTTAAGACTTGCTATTTACCTTGTTTCTCTCCTCAACGTGACGTGACAGAAGTCTCTATTGCCACTACCCCTTGAACCTAGAATTGTTTTCTCTATCAGCATGGGTTTTCAAGAACCTGTAAAATGTTTGAGACCTGAACACATTTTCAGTTAGCTACAAAATATTTACAAGAACACTATAAAAATTCAATAGTTTGTTAAATGTATACAAAATATAACAATATGTCAGTTACTAACAGCAACTCAATTCAAGGAGATAGTTACTTATAAATTTTGTTTAATGTGGGGTTATTGCCACGTTTTAATATGTTTGCTATAGGATGAGAGCTCTAAAAATGCAATCTTGAAAGTTTTAAAACAGTCCTTTCTCTGTCTTGAAGATCT
Source organism: Uropsilus gracilis (assembly GCA_004024945.1). NCBI lineage: Eukaryota > Metazoa > Chordata > Mammalia > Eulipotyphla > Talpidae > Uropsilus > Uropsilus gracilis. The sequence continues at coordinate 16,498 of PVHY01022996.1, read as the reverse complement.
CTCAAAGGCAGAATTCCTGCTTTGTTCTCTTACATTCTAAATCCCTTTATCTTTAAATGGGAATCTTCATAAAAAAATTTATCTCAGTAAGGACAAAATGAAATTATATAAAAGGACTCATTATCAGTTGCAAAGTAGCATTAGCGCCCCATTGTTCTTGGTCAACACCTGAGCAGGTCAACAATCTGAGTGGCAGTGTTTTTCACATCAGTTATCCAATCAGGATCAACGGAAAGCTCAACTCCGGGGAACAATATTCATGTCATGGTTACTGGGAAGGGGCACCATTCACAGAAAATACTCTGTGAATGGCACACCCCTGAGTGCCATTCACAGAAAATACAATATGAATGGTGTCTTCTACATCTGTGTCTTGCCTAACACCATGCTAGACTTAAGGACTCAGGAAATGCTTGCTGGGTGATGTATGAATGAAATCCAATTTCACTTCTTGCTGGTTCCACTTTCTAAGATAAAAAGGAAAAGCTCACCAGGGGTAGAGTAGTAGAGGTGGAAGAAAGGCAAGCATTAATTTACAAACTAATTATACATCTAGGTACAAGACCTCAATGCTTCAATGAGGTGTATGTTTGAGTGTGCACGCTGATAATATGGGCAAGGGGGAGAATGCTAAAATGAGTATCCTAATCCTAAAGGTCCTATTACATTCCTATCTCAGCGTGGGTGGGCTGAATCACTCTGGTGTTTTAACAACGCAGGAGTTGGCATCCGAATTCTTTCGTTGAATTACATTGTTCAGCCCAGCTTTGTATGGAAGTGTTAGTAGAGAGATAAGCAAGACGGCAGAGGTCCCCGCCTTGCCTGGGAAAAACAGACCATTCTGTGCCTGTTCAATCACCTTAAAAGTGTTTAAACAGACTAGAAGAATCAGCGCTATTGAGAATAAGTCATATAGACCAGGCAAAGTCAGGAGGCTTAATACATGGCTCCTAGAGGTGGGTCTGGGGCAGGGGAGTGAAGAGAGACCAGCGGGCAGGGGCCAGATGGTGCAGAGCTCGTGGAACTCTAGCTGTTATTAAGAAGTAACTGAAAGTCGCTAACAAGAAATTTTAAGTGAGAAATGGAGCGCGGACTGGAGGGGGCAAAAATAGAGACAGGGAGACTCGTTAAGAGGCTGCTGCGACCATGTGGGAGACAGCAGACGTCTTTAACAGAGTGGTGCCAGTAGAGAACTAGACAGTTCCAGGCACTTCTGGGAAGTGAAACACAACAGAACTGGCGACAGAAAAATAGCCCCACCGCAAATAAAGCGACCCTGAAGAAGAAACAAGACCGATGTTGCTTTTTTTAAAAAGGGAGGGGCATTTAATTTTACTCCTTAACCCCCTTGGTTTGCACTGTCCCTCAACCCAGTCGCCTCAATATAGGAAGATGACAGCAAAGAGAGGGGCGGGGCCATAAAATCCGGGAACTTTAAACTGGTTGACCGTCGGCGGACAGGAAAAAAGAACACAAGGCACTTCCGGTTACTCCGGAAGTTGAGGCTCTTTAGTTCCTCCGCCGGCGGAGGGCTAGAGGGAAGGGATGGCAGGGTCAGCGGCGCGACTCATGCTGCTAGCTGGGGCAGCCGCGCTAGCAAGCGGCTCCCAGGGCGACCGCGAGCCGGTCTACCGCGACTGCGTGCTCCGGTGCGAGGAGCGGAACTGCTCCGGAGGCGCCCTGAAGCACTTCCGCTCCCACCAGCCAATCTACATGAGCCTAGCAGGTAAGCCCCACCCCCGGTAAGCCACGCCTGTTGGTCTTGGCCCCGCCCCTTGAGCCCCTAGTACCCTTCTCTGAACATTGGTCGCCCCGCACCCCACCCCCAAATTCTTGGTACTTGTGCGTTTAGGTGAGTGGGGCCGCAGGGTGATGAAAACCTCACCAACCAGTCATACTTTCCCAGGAGATAATCATTTCCTTTTTATTTGGTCAAACGTGTACTTAATACTTGAGTGCAAGACTCTGGAATGAAAGCAGATCAGGGTCCTGCCCTTTGGACTCGCAGGCTCGTGGGGGACGTTCACCTTCTCAAGTGCCCTGCTGAGGATCGGTTGAACCCTAAAGTACCTTTCGATTGCGCAATGAGTGCGTGTAGGGGGAGGAAGAAATGTGTTTTGGACTATGAGAGATTGGGGTGAACACATCTTGGAGGATTCTGTTGATGGAGACATTAAATTTGCACCTGCGGCCATTGTGGACATTTACTTTGTAACAGGTGTCACAGTAGCCAGGTTAAGTTTCACACTAACCCGCTGAGGTTGTTTCTTTTAACCTGATTTTATAGATGGGAGAAACCCAGAAAGGCCAAGTGCCTTGCCCAAAGTCACACAGCCAGTAAATGGTAGAGTTTCCAGTTCTGACCTGTTTGACTACAGGTTTATTCTCTTTCCTATCCCTCTGCATTCCGGCAGAGGGAACAGAGAGTGGAAGCCCTGGGCAGATGTGGGCACATCCAAGAGCTTGATTTACTCAGGGAGCAGGTGAAAACGAATAGTGGGGGTTTGGGGGGGGAAGAGTAGTGAGAAGGTTGGAAAGGTAATTTGGGGCCTCAGAAATCAGACTAAAGAATATAGGCTTCCTGTTCATAGAGCTGGGTGAAAATGAGAGGAGTGAGAGCAAACCCAGGTAGCCACAGATGAGTCTGTCTCGGATGGGGAAACCTTGCTCCCCACATTGTTCACTTTGTAATAGTGTTGCCCACTCTAACATGTGCTGATGCCTTTCACCCCAGCATGAGTGAAAAGCAAGAGAAGAAACATCTCTCTTTGCTGCTATCCACTCCCATCCTCTAAAACACACACATCCCTTCTCTTGTGTGTATGTCTCACTTTCCCTCATCCACCTAAGTGGGACACTAGAATTTTCAGACTTTGATTCTTTCCAACCTGCAGACCCCTTGGCCTGTATTTTAGCTTGAACCCCATGCAAGTTTTCTCTGTGCCTCACCATGCTGGGGAGCTCACCAGGCCACACTTATCTGTTTCAGGCTGGACCTGTAGAGACGAATGTAAGTATGAGTGCATGTGGGTCACCGTTGGCCTCTACCTCCAGGAAGGTCACCAAGTGCCTCAGTTCCATGGCAAGGTGAGTTGGAGGGTCAAGGTAGGTATATAGTGGTGGTATATGGTGGGAACATTAAGCCCCCACCCCACCCCTCCACTGTCCAAAGCATTCAAAGGTGCAGGGATGATGGCGAGTACCTGTTCTTCTCAAAATGTACCATTTTATATAATTAGATGGGACTAATGTATCCTGTCTCCAAACAGTGTCTAAGACTTGAGGTCTCCTGAGCGAATGGTGCCAAGCTCTAGCATAAGGGAATGCCCATTTCACTATAAAGACATGCTCCCTGACCCCCATGGCATGCTGTCACTTCTCCAGTAGGATTCTGGACTCAGACTCCCTCCGATTGCCAGGACACACAGTTTCCTGGTGTCTGCTGCCCCAGTGTGATCTTCTAGCCTACTCAGATTGTCAGGAATTATTCTCCCCTGTATGCTGAGGCTCAGAGGACTGCGATCTGTGGCAAAGAGAGAGTAGGACCTGTGTTCTCAGCAGCATGTCTATGTTATCTCTGCCAGGTCATACTGGGTCATCCACACTGGCCCACCTCATTGTCCCAGAGACTAGGACTATAGTACCGTGAGCGCCGGCCAGGATAGAGAGTAACTCCTCAGCCTGGGAGCTCACTGACCCAAAGGGGGACAGAACCTGACTGCTGGCTGAGGTCTAGAACTGAGGAACCAACTAAGGTTGATGCATCACATCAAGGAAAGGTGGGTTGGGTTGGCAGGGAGTTGCTTGTGCCTCAGCCCCCCTTCCTGTGCTCCTTTTCCAGTGGCCTTTCTCCCGGTTCCTGTTCTTCCAAGAGCCAGCTTCTGCTGTGGCCTCCTTCCTCAATGGCCTGGCCAGCCTGGTGATGCTCTGCCGCTACCGCACCTCTGTGCCCGCATCCTCCCCTATGTACCCTACCTGCGTGGCCTTCGCTTGGGTAGGTAACCTGGTAGAACTCCTGCTCTGCACTTCCCCTAGGAAGGAGGAACTCTTAGAGCCCCATCTTCACCCAAGAGGGCTTCCACCCCCCATTCCGGAGCTAAGTTGCAGTCATGGTGTGGCCAGGCCCGCAGAGAAAACAGGGAAGATGTTGAATCCGCCTTTTCTAGCATAGTCCCGATCCTAGACCAGGACGCTTGAGGGGGAGAGAGAGGAAGGAAACAACGTGCTTGTCCTGAAGGAGGAAACCACCCAAGGACCCAAGAAAGCCATTTACAAGTGCAGAAGAGAGGTGTGGATATTTCCTGGGCGCTGAAAGTTCAGAAGGATAGCAAAAGGATGGAGCCCTCCGCTGGGGTGCTGGTCACACATGCAGACAATAGAATGTGCAAGAAGACCTGGGGCAAGGTACAGATGGAAGCGCTTAGGGGTGTGATGGGCATCATGCAGGATTTCTTTTTTTGAGACTAGGTCTTGCTGTTTTTGCCCGTGGAACCGCAGGCTCATGTTGCCCGGGTTCCAGGGACTCAAGCAATCCCCAGCCTCAGCATCCCTGTAATCCCAGGGATTACAGGCGCGTACCACCATGCCCAGCTATATTTTTTTGGAACTAGGTCTCACTACGTGCCCCCCGCGGGACTCGAACCGCGATGCCTGGCCCTGGCCGTGGCTTCCTAGGCTGCCACTTACAGGCATGCGCCACCATGCCCGGCTATGCAGGTTTTCTTGAGGGAGAGTTGTCCTGAGTGAGTGTTAACCAGGGGGCTTCAGGGGGAGGAGGGAGTCACCGACATGGAGGACTTACAGTCTGTAAGTCTAGCCAGAGAGAGCATAGGACATCCGAGGACTGAAAGCCCTGAGACTGGCCTCAGGAGGTCAGGGGCGGGGATGAGAGATGGGCAGCAGGCAAGGCCAGTCCACAGACACTGGAAGGCTCACCGCATCAGGAAGCAGTGAGGATTGTAGAGAAGGGCACTCATGAATAGATTTGCCCTTTAGCATACTCACCCAAGGCTAGGCTTGGTGGCTCATGCCTGTAGGTGGCAGCCTAGGAAACCATGGCCGGGGCCAGGGATCGCGGTTCAAGTCCCGCTGGGGGCCCATAACAAGACCTAGTCCCCAAAAAATATCTGGGCATGGTGGTGCGCGCCTGTAATCCCAGCTACCTGGGAAGCTGAGGCTGGGGATTGCTTGAGTCTGTGGTACCCCGGGCAATGTGAGCCTGCAGTTCCACAGGCAAAAATAGGGAGACCTAGTCTCCAAAAAAAAAAAAAAAAAAAAAATACTCACCCAGAGAATAGGTTGGAGGAGCTGGGTGGGACCAGGTGGTCGTTTGGGCGCAGGACACAGTGGCCAGCCAAGAGCGATGGCGCAGGTCTTGGGAAGGAGGTTGTTGAAGACAGGGGTTTACACTAGGTTTTGGGGGTGACATTCAAGTTTTTATAATTTATCTAACAAAAACGTTCATGGTAGCGGCCATATGCCAGGCACCACCCTAAGCATTTTATGAATATTGGGCTTGTTAATCCCGTACCGAGGCATCCCCAGATCTCCAACCACCACGGTGCCTGTGCTCATGAGCCTCCAGGGCAGGGCAGGGCAGGGAGGACTCAGGGAAGAGGCTGTGTTCCTGCTCTGGCCGTGACAGAAGCTGTGCATGTGGATGTGCGAGAGTGACCTGCACCGGAAAAGAGAAGGCGTCTAGGCTGGAACCCTAAGGAACCCCAGACTTCATGCTTGGATAGAGGAGGAGGGCGCACAAGGTGCACACAGGAGCAGCCTGAGTGGCTGGTAGAAAGCTTGGGTGTCATGTCGTGGCGGAACAGGGACAGAAAGGAGAGAGGGCAGGCCTCTCCTGCATTCTGCCGGAAACCACGTGAAATGGAAACTGAAGGATGTCCCTTGCACCTGGCAACTCTGAGGTCACCGAGGACCTTGGGAAAACATAGCTCAGAAGTCCAGGCTGCCCCTCGGACTGGAGATTGGGAACTGACAGGAGGGCAGGGAGGGAAGCTGCCGTGTCTCTGGGAGCGTTGACCCTCCCCATTACCTTCCATTCTGCAAACACTAGCGACACTTGTCGTGAACTGTGACAGACTGTGTGCCGGGCATGGTCCTCAGCCCTGGGCACAAGGCTCAAGGGGGATGCTTGATTTATTCTCATCCCAAGGGACTGCGAGCTCCCCGCAGGTCTGAGCCCTCAGCGGGAAGGAAGCCAAATGCAGACGCCAGTGAGCCCCGGTCAGGGCTGTGGAGAGTGGTCGCGTAGCCGCCAGCCTCTGGCTCTGCTCTCGAGACCAGGGCTGGCACCCGCTGAGGTCCCTTCAGACCCACAGTGTCCACCCATCTCAGGGAGGCGCTGAGCTTTGTGGGAGGATTCGGGCAGAGTGGGGTGGGAAGGGGAGGAGGCTTCACTGGGAGCGGGCTGGTGTCTGGGGTCTCTGATTTAGAGACTGCACAGGATGTGATGCCTGGAGCTAGGGACTCTTTTGTGCCACCACCAGGCCCGTAGTGCCCACACTCCTGCTGATGGCCCACTTTGGCTTTTACACATGATCTTTCGTTTTGTGTGTGTGTGTGTGTGTGTGTGTGCAGGAGGGAGGCATTCTGATTGGCATGGAGGGTGTGGTGGTGGACTTTGTCCTGGGCTGTGTCTTTCAGATTGAGTGGGGCTCCTGATTTCTGTTGGGGTGGGGCCCCTCACCTGCTCCAGGTGAGATCTTGGGTGAGCACCATCCTTTTCTCTGGGGGAGATGTAGCCACCCCTCCCCCCTCCCCCCCAGCAGGTAATAAAGCTTCGGCACAAAGAAGGCCTTGATATTTAGGCCCCAGCTTGGGCAGGGCAGAGATCAGACTTTCAGGGAGCTCATCGAAGTTCTGCACACCGCACACCTTTGACTTCAAAAAACTGGGGACCCTGCTTCTTCCAAAGCTTGGAGGTCACCCAGTTTCCTGCCCCTCCATGCAGTGAGGAGACTTCCCAGGGGTCAAAGTGGAGAGTAGCAGGACCGGTGGACAGTACCAGGAATGCCCAGATAGTGTCTGCAGGGTGACTGCAGAGGCGGGGGGGTGAGGGGCTGTGTTTTTCCTTTGCTGAAACAGACAGGTCGAGGCTGCGGCCGGTTGATGGTGAGACTCCAGAAAGGACTTCCATGCAGTCAACCAAAGCCTGTAGAACAGTCAGTGGCCGGCAGGAAATCCTTTTTGATGGCGAAACAAACCCTCCTTCTCCCATTTCTATTCCCATCTCCTCCTCCTCTCTCAGGAGTGAACTAGGGCAGGCTTGCCCTGCCCGAGGCTGGGGGTGAGACACCATGGCCTCTGGGAGGGCCCAGGATGGCAGCAGGCATCATATTTAACATTCTGCCTCCCCCAGTTCTGAGACACCGAGCTATTTAAAGCCCCACTTGTCCCCACCGCCGCGGTGTCAGTGACAGCCCCGAGCAGTGGGGCTTAGCACTGGGGTCGGATTCCTGACAGATCTGGCTCATTTGGCATCTGACCAGTTTCACGGCTGTGATATTTTTGTCTCAATTTTCTGATTTTCCAACAGACTGAAACAGCCTCCTGCTCTCCCTCCGCCCTGCCTCCTCTGTCCCCATCCATTCCCACCCTCCCTGGCACTGGGCCCCTGGCCTCCCCCTCTCTGCCGTGTTTACTCAAGTCCTTGGCGCCTGCTGGGCCCAGCCCATTGCCTTCCTGGCCCGGCTGATTGGTGGGTTCCCCTATCAGCCCCCCTCCCATTCTACAGCAGCCTGGCCAAGGAGTGTGGGAGCAGCCGTACGTGGGGACTCCCCTCCTTCATGTCCATCTGTCCTCTGCCTGAGTCTTGATTACAGACTCTGTTGAAGAGAAAGTGTATCTTTTCAGTGCATCCTGGTGGGGTCATGGCACAGTGCAAGGTGGGGGGGGCTCTCCCTGGAGTTGAGGGATCTGCATTCTGGCATCGAGAGGACCTGGGGGCCTATGGTTTGACCTTGAGTGTTGTGCACCTTGAGGAAGAAAGAGGAGGGTGGCGGCCTGGAGGGCAAGATGAAGGGGACCAACATTTATGGTGCCTAGAATGTTCCAGGCGTAGTACCATTTATTGAGTGCCAGTCACAGGCACCAGCTTCAGGACCCTCTTTTGCAGCAGCTACTTTTTTTTTTTTTTTTTTTTTGAGACTAGGTCTTGCTGTGTTGCCCAGGGTAGTCCTGAACCCACAGACTCAAGTGATCCCTAGCCTCAGCCTCCCAGGTGGCTGGGATTACAGGCACGTGTCACCATGCCCTGCTACAGCGGCTACTATTTTTTAATCCCATTTTGTAGGTGAGGCAACTGAGGCTGAGAGAAGCTCTTACTTGCTTAAGATCACACTTAGGGACCTAGCCACATCTTGATGGCAGGGTCTGGTCCTGTGGAGGCCCTGGACATCCTTCCCCCAGCCTAGAACAACCGTGGGCGTGGATCCAGGATCTGTGGAGGGGCTACCCCTTCTTGACCTAGACTTCCTTGGCCCGTAGGGACTGGAGCAGGCATGAGGGTCCCATGCCCATCAGCAAGATGGGGAGGAATCACTTCATGTGATATGTGCTGTCCTGTGTCGTTCATTGACTCCAGTCAATAATGATTATCCCCATTTTACAGATGAGGAAACTGAGGCACAGCCAGACTAAAATGATCTGCCCACAGACACATAGGAAATGCAGATCTGGCGATCTAGTCCTCGGGCCTGCGTTCTTAATGACGTCAAGTCCCCAGTCTGAGGAGAGGGCCAGAAGAGGCGCCCCTCTCCCCCATAATGTGACACTTCCCAGGGCAGAGAGGATTTTGCAGGGGTACGCAGTCCAGGCTTCAGATTGGTTTGGTAAGTGGAAGGTATCCTGAGAGGAGATTGGGCAGAGGATTAAGCAACCCTCCAGCTAAGCCCTGGCCCTTTGCAAACTGCCCCCTCCCCACCACCAAGTCAGTGTTCCAGACACCACTTAGCTCAGTAGTCTTGTCACCTCCCCCTTCCTGCTGTGGGTGACAAGGAGCCCTGGCGCACTGCCAGTCCCTGCTGCCTTCCCCTCTACCTCTCTCTCACTGGCTCTAGGGCCTTTCTCCCCAAGGATGTCCCTGTTTCTGGTCTACCGAGGCGTCTCGGCCCACATGCCCGCCTGGGCCTATTTCCAGCCGGCACTGACCCCGGGCACGGCAGCTTTGTGGGAGCAGTGTCTGCAAAGCCAGCAGCTGCTCCACTTTCCAGGCCTTGTTACCCGCTCTGGGAAAGGGGCAGTGCCAGGTACGGGACGTGATGGCTGCTCTCAGCCTAGACTGGCCCCCTCAGTACTGGACAGGGATGAAGGCTCACGAAGGGCACGCTGTGCTTTGTCTCTGGAGAAGCTGGACAGGAGATGGCCAGCAGGGCCTTTGCCCAGGTCCTGAGGAACATGAGCAGCTAAGATAACCTAGGCCCCAGGTGGCCAGCCTTGCAGCAGGCGCCCAGTGCTCCCAGACTTCCAGGAGGTCCTCCACCCCACTGCTGCCCCCACTAGCAGAAGTCCCCTGTAGCCTGTCACAGGGAACTCATCCTACCGTCAGACCTGCCTGCTCTAAGTGGCTACTTACCCTGCTCTCTGCCTCTTGCCTGGCCAGTTTTCCTGGTATGCTGGACCTAAGGAGAGTGGTTGGCTTTTACCCATCTCAGGCAGGCCTCTCCCACCCTGACACACCCCTCCCCACCCCCAGGGCATCCTAGGCCAGGCCTCCCGCCTCTTTCTTCCTTAACTCCTTTTCACTGGTTTCCCAACCCTTCCCTCCCAGCTCTGAGCTGTCTCTCCCTCCAGCCCACCCTTCTTCCAGTCTCTGGTTCTCTGCTGTGCAGCGCCTGCAGGCAGTGCCAGCACCAACTCCCACAAAACTTAGCGTCCCTTTGCAAGATGGCTTGTACACTTTCCACAAGGCTCATCTCCAGGAAGAGGCTTCTTCGGGAGTTTCTCTGGACTCACCCCCACCCCTCAGGCGCTTGGAGCCAGAGCAGCTGCAGCCACTGGTCTGGCGGGTTGGGCCGGCCCTGCCAGAAGGAAGTCGGGCTCCCTCCTCCCCAGAGACTTGGCTCAGTGGGATCTGCTTGATCTCCCTCCTTGCTGGCTTAGGACACACCCCAAGCTGGCCGAGCCCCTCTACCCCACCCACTTCATTCCCACCCCCAGAGGCTGAGGTCACTAGCTCCCCTGGCTGGGTGGAGCTGTCCTCACCTGCAGGTTGGGGGAGGAGGCCAGGCCCCCCAGGGGCTGTTGTCTTAGCAATTGAGTAACCTTGCAACTTGGCTCTGCTGGAACTGGTTCCCTGGCCAGGCCGGATGTGGAGGCTGCAGCCCCCATGGCCTAGGGGGTTCGGGAGGCTGACTGAGAGAACTGGGTTGGGTGGGGAGCCCACGGGTTTGGGGTTTGTTCTGTGGGCCCTAGAGACAAGGGAAAGTGTCTTTCTCTGCCTTGAGAGTCCTTCCCAAAGTGAGACGGATGGACATGGGGGCCTCAGGGGGCCTTTCCTTCTCACTTGGGGTGGTGCTCACGAGCCCCCCGCCTCCCTCCTCAGGTCTCCCTCAATGCTTGGTTCTGGTCCACAGTCTTCCACACCAGGGACACCGACCTTACTGAGGTGAGTGCCCCTGCGTCCCCTCTGCTCGGGACAGTCCAGGGGAGCCCAGGAGCGCTGCTGACTAGGGAGCACCCGCCCTGTGCAGGAAGCACCCGCTCTGCAAGGGCTTTGTAAACCTACATGAGTGCATGAGCCTCGCTCGATCCTGAGAGGAAGGGGTGATGATGGACTCTTAACTGGTGAGGCGGCTGGCCCTCGGAAAGGTGGAGACACTTCCCACCATCTCCTGGCTGGTAAGGGTGCAGCCTGCATGGAGCCACAGCTGTGGAAACCCAGGCTGCTTTGAGTTCTGCTCTCGACTCCCACTGTGCTTCTAGAGCCTCACAGCCAAGCACCCAAGAAGCCGCGTATCTAAATAAAAGGGCAGTCTGCGAGCTTCCAGAGTGAAACAGCAATAGGGAGAAGGAGACGAGATGTGGACCCTCTGGCCACAGGCCTAGGACTTTATATTAGACACACCTGTGGCTCTGCCTTCCCCACCCATCCTCTCTGGACCCTGCCCTCCATGAAGCCTTGGCCACCCCCCTGCTCCCCACACATTGGCCGCTCATTCAGCTCTTTCTTTTTTTCCTTTTTTTTTTTGAGACTAGGTCTCGCTATTTTTGCCCGTGGAACTGCAGGCTCTCGTTGCCCGGGGTACCACAGACTCAAGCGATCCCCAGCCTCAGCTTCCCAGGTAGCTGGGATGACAGGCGCGCGCCACCACACCCAGCTGTTTTTTTGGAACTAGGTCTCGCTACAGGCCCCAGGCGGGACTCGAACTGCGATCCCTAGCCCTGGCCGCTTCATAGGCTGAAGCTTACAGGCACGAGCCACCGTGCCCGGCTTTCATTCAGCTCTTTCTGTCCTCAGAAAATGGACTACTTCTGTGCCTCCACCGTCATCCTACACTCCATCTACCTGTGCTGTGTCAGGTGAGCCCACTTAGGCAGCTGCAGGGGCAGAGCCTGCGCTGGGGCAGAAAGGGGCTGCCCAGCTCCCAGCAGGGCCTTCCTGCTCCTCAACACACATAAGCCCCCACCCCACCCGCTGTCCTGGAGGAGACTCCGGGGTCGGCCTGGGCTTCCTGACTCTTTGCCAGGAGAGTCAGGCTTGGTCCAGTTCCCTGGGGTTGGCGGCCCGCCCGGCTGGCCTGCTTTTGGGGATAGGGGGATAAGGGGCCTCCAGGGTCACTTACTGATGTTGGGGGGAGGGCGCGCTTCAGGGGTTGCTGCTCCAGGCTGCGCAGCCCTCCTCTGAGCAGCTCTGGGGCGGGGCAGGACTGTGGGGCTGCAGCACCCAGCTGTGGCCAGTGCTTTCCGGGCCTTCCTGCTGCTGCTGCTGACCTTGCACGTCTCCTACCTGAGCCTTGTGCGCTTCGACTACGGCTACAACATGGCGGCCAATGTGACTATCGGTGAGGCCTGGAGCTTGGGGGAGGGGGAGGGTGCCGCTCCGAAAGGAGGTGCTAGAGAGGCTCTCGCAGAGGAGAAGAGGAAAGGGAAGGAATTCAAGGTGGGAGAGGGGAGGTTAGGAGTCTGAGGAGGGTCCTGGGGTCAAAGAGCATGGGCGTGGGGGGGTGGCCTTAGGAGGGAGAAAGAGGTCCAGGGAGTGAGCCTCTCTCCACCCCCACTGACACCCAGGCATGGTCAACGTGGTGTGGTGGCTGGCCTGGTGTCTGCGGAACCAGCGGCAGCTCCCTCACGTGCGCAAGTGCGCGGTGGTTGTCCTGCTGCTGCAGGCGCTATCCCTGCTCGAGCTGCTGGACTTCCCGCCCCTCTTCTGGGTTCTGGATGCACATGCCATCTGGCACATCAGCACCATCCCCGTCCACGTCCTCTTTTTCAGGTGGGTGCTACTGCCCAGTGCCCACTTTCTTTGTGCCCTGTCTTGCCCATCCGTGAGAGGAGGCTGGGGCTTCCTGCTCCCACTCATTCCCCAGCTTGCCCACATTCACCCTGCCCTGCCACCAGGGGGCGCACTCAGGGCTGTACGTCAGTGGACTCTCCTCTCTCGGCCTGCAGATTTCTGGAAGATGATAGCCTGTATCTGCTGAAGGAATCAGAGGCCAAGCTCAAGCTGGACTGAAGGCCCTGGGAGTGGGCCTGGCCTACTGGGGATCCTGTGCCCTCCCCGTTGGCAGCCCTTTGTCCCCCAGTCCTTGAGATGATTTATTTTCCTTTAGTGTCTTGAACTTGGACGTGAAAGGCATGTGGGACAGAATCATGTCACCTGCCCACCCCCTTGCTCACCCCTACGTGACTCACAGGTCTTGGGGTCTGTTTGGGCCTGGGATCTCCGCATATGGCGCTAGGAAATGGACATTTCCCCTGATTTCTGGCATTGACCTAGGTGGAGCTTTCTTCCTAGCGCCTCTGAGAGCTGCCATTGCCTCCTCCTCAGGCACCTCACATCCCTCTCACTGCCTGTGTGGTTTCCACAGTCCTTCAGGAGATCAGGTGCAACAGGCCTATGGGGGTACAGCAGGGCCCCTTCTTGTCACCCTCCCCCATACCCTCCTCTAAGGTCCACTAGGTGGCACTAGATACCTGCTCTTTGGCTGCACGAGCTCAAAGCAGGTCTTTTTCTTCCCAAAGGGACCAAGCTGCTGGGACTGGAGATTGGTCTCACCCAGACTCTTGCCCCAGCCAGACCCCCAGCAGCCCTCACCAGAAACCCCACAATGGGAATCCCTCTGGCCCCTGTGCTGCTGTTCTGGTTGGGAGTCTGCGGATGAGTGTGGGGTGTGTGAAGTGAATGTGTGTGGAAAGGACGAGGCTGCGTGCTGAGGTGGTGGGTGTGGGCCTGGGGTGTGTGGGGGCACAGTGTGTGTGAGCACCAGTCTGGTGCAGTGTGGAGGAGGGGTGGTCAGTTTTAAGGTATGTAGGGGGAGCTGATAAGGTAGTGTGGTGAGGAGACTATGCTAGATGGATGGAGGTGCTTGTGAGTGCAGGAGAGTGTGCCACACAATGGAGGGGGGGGGGGCAGGCAGCTAACCATGGAGCACTAACTTTGCACAAGGCCCTAGACCAGGCAAAGAGCCTGATTATCCCTGAGATCTGGCTGGGTCCAGGCTGGATGTGTGTGTACGTGTTCCATTGCCTCCCTCCTTTTTAGTCCCCATGGGGACCCACACAAGACCACTGTCCAGAGCCAGCCCCTCAAGAGGCAGAGAGGAGGGAAAAGGGATTCTCTGGGTGCTCTCCTGCCTCCCTGTGTCCCGCCTGGCGTGGCCTGTCTTCCCCTGCCCCAGTGCCCTGCCTGCTAAGCCCCTCTGTGGCAGCTTGGACCTTGGTGGGAGTGGTCTGAGGGAGGGTGGTTCTGGTTTCTGGCCTCCCCAGAGGCTGGCAGGAGCCACACTGTGCCTGTACCTCAGGAAAGGAGACCTCACCCGCCCAGCATGAGCACAGTCCTGCTCCTCGAGGCTGGAACCTGGGCTGCAGAAACGGCTCATCCTGAGGCGGCCTCTGCGGCTGGAACAGGGCATCTGCATTCTTGTTCCCGCACTGCTCTGTCCTTTCTTAGGGGTAGGGCACACACACACCCCCACCCCCACCCCCCGCCTCAGGGACTTAGGCAGCTTGCGTTCATTTCTTTTGATACTGAGCCGCTTTTAAGGCAGGAGAGAGGCAAGGGCATTCTTAATAAACCAATTCTCAGCCTCGCCTACCCTTGCGCAGCTCGTTTGTGTGGGGGTGAGGGATGGCGATGGAGCTGCTGGGGGACTGGTGAGGTGTCTGTCCAGGTGTGGGCGGGGCAGGGCCAAGATGTGGAGCAGCAGCAGGGCCCGGGCAGAGCTGAAGTCCACCCTGGGGGGCAGCAAGGACAGAGCTGCTGCCAGTTCTATCCCTCAGATTTCCCAGCCCCACTGCCCTGCCAGTTCCACTTCCGCCTCCTAATTCTGCCCGCCTTCCCTCGGCTCCCACCGGGCCGGCTCAGCTTCCGGCCCTAACACAGCTGTTGACCTCAGGGTGCTTCACCTGCAAGCAGAGTGACAGCACCTGCTGCTGAGTTTGAGGCCTGAGCTGACCGGGAGGTGCCTGCCCCTCCCCCCCTTCATGACCTCTCTCTGACCTTGGCTGACCTTGGCTTTCCTTAATCTGTGAAGAATGAATGGAGCAGAAACCTACCCTCCTGGCAGCTTCTGGGAGGAGAAAAGGCGTGGGCTGGAGGCTCCCACATCCCCCAACACGTGGGCGCGCTGGGCCCTCGCCGCTTCCCAGCAGAGCCCCGGAGGACGCAGACACGCAGAGCAAGGAGTGACTTCTTTATTAGGTGCCACGTCAGACACAGGGGTTTGGGGGGCGTCAGGTCATCAGCGCTTGCTCTCCGGGCCCCTCACACTCCCATCTTCTTCTGGGCCCAGGCGAAGAAGATGCCCTTGACATCGTCTACGCCTGTCTGGAGGTGGGCAGGCATGGCATAGGTGCGCAGGTCCCGCACCTCGTAGCCGCTGCAGACCAGGGCCTCCCTGACCTGCTCCTCACACACCGGCACCACCACCAGCCTGACCTCCCCGGCCAGGTACCACGACTCCTCCAGGCCCCCGATGAGGAGGAGGTGCCCCCCAGGCCTCAGCAGCGTGGTGATGTGGTCCAGGGCCCTCTGGAAGCTGGCAAGGTCCGGACTCACAGCCTCCAGGCAGAAGGCAGAGACCAGAGCATCAGCAGGCAGGGGTGCCGGGCTCCCAGCGCCCAGGGGTTGAGGCTGGTGCACGTCAATGGGCAGGACTCGCTTCACCCTGGCTCGAAGCTGGCGCTCCTTCTCCCGCCAAGACTCACTGCGGGGGCGGAAGGCAGGGTCAGGACCAGGGCGGACAGCTGCCCAAGCTCAGTCCTCGGCCCACCAGCCACTCGAGGGAAGGCCCTGCCTGCCCCCACTCCCCAGCCCTTACCCCTTGCCCTCGATGAGGCAGGCCTGCTGGCTGTACACGCTCCAGTCAAAGGCGCCGGCTTCCTCCCGCAGCCAGAGCCCCAGCTCCTGGCGGTTCACCTCCAGGAAATCGGTCATGGTGATGTCCTCAAAGTGGGCGCAGGCACTGAGCAGCTGGTACACGGTGGGTCCCGACCCAATGTCGATGAGGGTGCGTCCAGACACCTCACCTGGGAGGGCAGGGGGAGAGGGAGGCGGCCTCGGCCGAAGGCTCTGCTTCCCAGGCCTCCTCTTGCTCTCCCCTGTCTCTGGAGTGACGCTGGCCCTGGTTCCAGTCCCATCCCTGGCCCCCTGCCTTCCCTGGGAAAAGGAACCTAACCATCCTGTGGCTACCAAACCACGGCAGCCGGTGAGGAACTGGGCGACCAGAGGAACCCGACCATTTCTCTCCCCCAGTTGTCTCCCTGCCCAGCCTCTGCCTCCAGCTCTTTGCCTGCTTCCCTTCCTGCACCCACCCAGCGCCCCCCTCGTCTCAGTTCTGAGCCTCGTCCCCTCCCCACCCTCCAACTCTCTCCTCCGCCCTCCCCCAAGGACTTGGGTCTCATCCTCTCCTCACATCCGGGCAGCTCGGTCCCCACCCGGCCCCCTCGGGCTCCCCACGACTTGTCCTCTGCGCCGGCGTCGCGTTACTCACCGGTGGCAAAGGTCTGCGCCAGGCAGCGCAGCTTCCAGGGCCCCACGCCGTCCGGGCTGCTCAGGTCCCCCCGAGGGGGCGCGTAGTTGTTGCGCAGGTAGGCCCGGGGCTCGAAGCGCTGGTAGGCGGAGGCGACCGCCGCCCGGCCCGGGTCGGACTCGGCGGCCGTGGCCGGCGGCTGACTCGGCTCTGGCTCGCTCATGCTGCCGACCGCGCCCGCCCGGCCGCCGCCGTCTCGCGGCCCCTTTATTTGCGGCGGTCCGGCGTCGTCGCGGGGGAGGCAACCGGAGCTGGGCCGCCTGGGGCTGTTGGGGGGGATGATGCAGCCTTGCAGC
>PVHY01022995.1:0-21622 GCA_004024945.1 Uropsilus gracilis | reverse complement strand
TAAAGTTTTTCTTTTCTGCAGTTTTTAGAGCTGAAAGCAGAGAGCAGTTGGCTGGCTTTTGCATATCAATGGTAAAGGTGATCAGTGAAAATGCTAATGAAGAGTGTGTAGCCTGCTTTGTAGAGAGTAGCAGGCAAATAAGAGTATCCAGTTAAGGTTAAAGGTAATTGCAGTTAAGTACTGTTTGTAGCCTGCTTTAGAGAGAGAAGCAGGCGGATAGGGGTAAACAGTTAAGTCAAGTCAAAAAGTCTCTTTTTACCCACTTTCAATACTTGCCCACTTTAGAATGGAATTTGGGTTTTTTCCCCTAATTTATTTTTATATTTTGTGAGTATAATCTTTTTTTTTTTCTGACATTGTTATCTACCCCAGGGTTCTCCCACCACCTTCCACCTTATCACCCATGACTCACTGTCTTAATCTTTTGTGCCCTTTCCAACCCAATTCGACCCCCACTCTACCCCCCACCCCCGCCCGTACTTCATGTACTGTGCTTCATGTAATGTGCTCTAATGCTGCTGAAAGTTAGTTTTAAATTTTTCTTGTTTGTTCATTTGTTTGTTTTCCCTTTATCCCTAGTCTCCCTGTGCTGAACCGTGGACAACCCTGCAGGTGGGGAACTCCCTCTCTCACAGATGGGAAACAGAGTTGGAAGGAGGAGTAGAACTGGGGTTTAACCCAGGAGACACTCTGGTCTGCCACTTGGGGGATGCAGGTAGGAAGGAGTCTTTTAAACATTTAGATGGTAAAAATAATTAGGTCACTAAGAGAATAGGCCACCTGGGCATACAATCGGCTGGCACTCCCAGAAACCTTGGACAGTTTCTTCAAAATGGCCCTGTGAGCCAGAATAGAGCCCAGGAGGGGCCAGCAGCACCAGGGCAATTTTCAAGTTGAATGATTAGGTGCTTACCATATACCAGGCTAGTCTGGTACTTCCCTTTCTGGATCTTACCTGTACTGTTTGCACTGTGTAGATTTTCTTCAGATTTGATGCACACTCAGCTGCAGTGGTGCCAGGGAGAGACCTAAGCAAACACAGGAAAAGAGCAAAGAAACAAATAAAACAAATAGTCAGTATTCACGAACCAGTCCCAAATCAGTATATAGAACTTCATATAAATCAAGTCAAAGACCTGGGGACCTTTTAGGGTTACTACTAGGAATTTTAATGTGAAGATGTATTTGCTTCCCCAAAAACCACATATGTATTTTGTGGGTAATTAATAGAAAAAAGAAAATATTAATAAAGAAGGTATTTAAAACCTTAAAATCACATCCAAAAAAAAAATAAAATAATCTTGCAATACCTAGCATTTTTGTCTTGGAATTTAGATCAAAAAAACTGTCCTCATTGTAGAGATTACAATGAAATGCCACACCTGGATCTGGGACCTGGGTATGTGTTAGAAAAGCCTGTCAGTTCCCTGGGGGTAAATATTCATGAACTCTTGAGAAACAGAGTGACCTTTAGCCAACTTTAAGAAAGCATGATTATTAAGAGTTAACTTTAGTTTCACCTGAATTTGCATGTGTTTTTACTCTCCTTCAGAAAATACTTTCTGTATTTAATTGGTGCTGATGAGCTTTGTGGTCAGAATACATTAATCTTTAGTTTGCCATATGTTCCACTAGATGGCAACATACCACAGCTTTAGTCAGCAAAAAAAACGAAACAAAACAAAACAAAACCACTAGGACTGGTTTGACTTGACCCCATTTCCGGGGTTGGGGTAACATGACATGGTCTCATCAACCCTTGAAAGTGATCTCTCAACTCAACCATCTTTTCGTTCTCCCTCTATTGAATTAGCAGTTAGTATTAACAGTATTGGGGCCCAGTGGCACTAGGCTTAAGATGGCAATTCACAAATGATGGTCCTTAGGTGCGAAGTAAGAGGTTTCACAGAAGCAGAACACATGGCCTCACAGCTCATCTATCAGGATATGGGCTCTATAGAAGGAATGCCCTTTCCCAGCCATTCACCCCCACACGTACCCTGGGAACCTCCAGACACTTAACTTTCTAAAGAGTAGTTGGACCACAGCACACTAGAGATGTGCATAAACTCACATGGCATGGAGGAGAAAGGACACCAAAACAAAAGGCCTTGCCCAAGAGGAGGATGGACATGACAAGTTAGCCACAATCTTGGCTGCCATATTTCTGGCCTATGGACCAGTGAAAGCTCCCTAGGAGTTGAGCCTAAGCCTCAAACATGTAGAGCTGAATACTATCTTCCTTACCTGGAGGTCACTATGGAAGTATAATGGCCTAGTCTGGGGACAACCCAGGAAGCCCCCTTGAGCAGGTGATGTTAGAGAATTCTACCCTAAAGCACTATTCTACCATAAAACACAGGTTTTATGACTCTTTTCTAGTTGCTCATGAACTATATGCTGCATTTTTTAATTGAAGTATAATTGACATTTAATATTGTATTTAATGATTTGACATTTGTATATCTGGGCACTAAGTCTTCACCATCTTTTCCTAGTAATTTTCAAATCTCAATACATTATTACTAACTGTAGCCCCCACACTGAATGTTATGTCTCAGGACTGACTTATAACTGGAAATGTACACCACTCAATCCCTTTCACACATATTGTTCTCACCCCACCCCCAAGCTCCCTCATCTTTTATAACCAATCTGTTCTTTATACTACAAGTTTCGTTTTTGTTTTATTTTTTGAATTCCATGTGAAACCACATAATATTGGCCTTCCTCTGTATGATTTATTTCAACTTAGCATAATACACTAAAGGTGCATTCATGTTGTCATAAGATTTCATTCTTTCTTTCGACTACTATTCCCTACATATTCAAACACACATCAAATATGTACTGAATGCTTTTTTAAAAAGCAAACCCATCATAACCACCATGACTGCATTTTGAAGGTCATACTAAGTTAAGTGAGGGGAAGAGTGAGTGCTCTATCAGAATCTCCCCAGGACAGCACCTGGACCTGAGGTGCTGAGGCCCTAACTACCTAAGTTTGGGGTGTCTAAACTATTGATTTGAATTTTTATTCATTTAAGCCATTTAATGCAGGTTTTTGTGCTGTTTGGGAGTAAAGTACCTTGAACTTTCCTTATTTTTTCACAAGGAAATATATGGCTTTTAAATGAAAAATCTACGGACATTTATTTTTTTCCTTAGAAAATTTTAGCTCATTTCTCCACCAAATATGCCCAGTAAACATTTCCCAATTGCCCAAAACATACAGGAGAGATATACAGAACTTCTTCCCTAGATGAGTGGGTATTAGGGTTGAATGAGAGGAAATGTACTTTATATGTTTTCATTTAGAAAGTGTACATTTTGATTTTTTTTACTAATTTTTAAGTTTACACTTCAATTTATGGTCAAGATGGATATAACTGAATGTTTGAATGTTCACAACATTATCAAGTTAAGCAAATACAATGTGTGGATAGTTAACAGTTAAACTAGAAAAATAACTGATAGTAGACATGCGGTCTATGTTTCTTTTAAAATGCTGTTGTCTCCACATTTTT
The DNA here is from genome assembly GCA_004024945.1 of Uropsilus gracilis. Taxonomy (NCBI): domain Eukaryota; kingdom Metazoa; phylum Chordata; class Mammalia; order Eulipotyphla; family Talpidae; genus Uropsilus; species Uropsilus gracilis. The sequence continues at coordinate 18,095 of PVHY01022995.1, read as the reverse complement.
TCTTTTATAAGATTCCACTGCAGGTGACAGTAAATGTCATCATTTAGGTCATTTCAGTTTTACTGTCCAAGTTTTCTAAAGAAATCTAGTTTTCAGAGTCCAACGAAGGGTTTTATAATTAAATGACTTAGTGGAATTTATTACAGTAGGACAGTGATAGCACCAGCTACTACAGATGGACTGATTTCTTGCTAGTGTGCTAAGTATTTCACCTGTCTTATAGCACTGCATCCTTGCAAGCCTATTTATGCAGCTGCCAATGTTATTTCTCACCAGGTTACAGGTGAGTTGGGATGTAGAAAGGTTTGGTATCTTACCTAAAACAACAAAAACCTGATTTTAATAGGTTTACTGGGAGACCTGTCTGTAGCTTTCTGCTCTTTACTCCTCACTGTGAACTAACCAGTCAGGCTATATACACACTTAGATCTTTCAATGGGGCTATGCAACTGATCCTTGGCGTGTTCTCATCTAGGCTTGCACTTCTGCCAAATTCTTATTTAAGTACAATATTGTGTCCTAGTGATGGAGCAGAGTAAGGCATGTCCTCACAAAAAACAACAGGCTCTCTCAACAAGAGCTCTATTCTAATTTACATGTTATGATGTTGATGCAATTGAAATGAAAAAATGTCAGATTTCACTGAAACTCAGTTTCCTAATTTTTTGATGAAAGAAGCTGGATTCTGGGATCTTATCATTTCCTCTTAGCTGTAATAATCAGGTTTCAGTAATAATCAGGTTTCAAAGTAACAGAACAAACAATGCTGTTAGGTCTGATGTTGGCAAATGGGCAACTTGAGCTGAACAAGGCATTCTACTGCAAGTCAAATCTGGTACTAGTAGCCACCGAAACACCAATATGCTTAACCCTTATGCCTAAACCCAAACATCTTTAGCAAGCAAAAACTGGGTCAGTTCATGCATCATTTTTAAAAGGGCAGAGGAGCTGAGATTTTTTTTAAACACAGTATTATTTTAATAAATATAACATGTATTCTGATTTTTCCAACAGGACTCTCACATTAGATTCTTAATAGTACATGAAAATAACTGATTTCTAAATAGACTGTCTGATGGACAGGTCAGTCTGTACTGACTTGCTGAGTCAGGTATGAATCAGAAACTGCACTGTCTCAGATGCTGATATCAAGTATCAGAGCAGGTTTTCAGGAAAAGCTACAACCCTGGCAGCAGAAGCCCACCCCTCTCCTCCCTGCTACTCTAACAGACAGTTAAAGCAACTGGAAGCTAAACATTTAGTAGACTTCAATAAACAGAAACAATTTTAGTATTACATATGCAGTGCATTCTCATCTTAAAAAACAAAACAAAACAACAACAACCTTTTTACTTCCATTAATGCTATAAAGCTAAACTTCCCAACAGACTACTAACCAAAATACTTCTCCAGACCTGGGATGCTCATCTGGCAGTGATAATGCCCCAAGAGACATCTGAGAATAACTGGAGGCCACCTGGGTGTCACACCTAATGGGGATGCTATGACATCCAGTGAGGAGAAGCCAGAGCTGCTGTGTGTATCCCAGGGCACACAGGACAGCCCCATGATAGAGAACCATAGAGAACCGTCTTAGTCTGAAATGCTGAGAAAGCCCTGCTTTAAAAGTGAAACAAAGTCTAAGGATTGTCCTCATGGAGTTTATGTTTGAGAATTGGCACCCCTGCTCACTGAATTCTCTCCAGACTCCTGAAGACAAAGAAATAATGTTCACAGACTTTTCATTTGCCTGGGAGGAACTGAAAGACAGCTGAAAGTCTCTGTTCCTGGAAGGAGCTATATAGCCAGAGCTGTGGGGAATCACAGATCTAAGGAACTAGGACCGATCTTCAGCCTTTGAATTCAAGGTTACCCTCCTACAGCATACAGCTGGAGCTGAGAATACAGCTATCAAACAAGCAGTGCCCAAAGATGTAGCAGATTAAGGAGTTTGAGTTGAATCAGTAGTTTCCTCTCTGAGTTAAGGATTTTAATAATAATGGCTTTCTTTTCATGAGCATGTATTTAGAGAAGGTTTTACACTGCCATTACCATGGGCAGGAAAACAGGAACAAAGAAGAAAGTGATCAGAATTCAGGGACACCATGTTTCTAATCAATGGGAGAGAAAGCAAGAATCCCAGGAAATCTATGAGTAACAGAGAGGGCTAAAATCCCTTGTCCGTATCTAGGAAGCAAAGCCCAACACACACCATTCTTTCTGGGCCTTGGGTCACAGCTACAGAGACCGCTGCTCCCACCTGGGCTTGGTGAATCCCAAAACTGTGATGGTTACAGCAGAAGCAGAAAAAGATTGCTGAATTCTGTCAAGTAGATGAATAGTGCAAGGTGTCAGGAGAGTTCTTTATGTTACGTTATAACAAAACTTTCAAGCCCAGTTTTATATTACCCCTGCCTATCTTCAATTTAATAACAGTAACAGGAAATGAATCTTAAGTGTTTCTACATAAAATTGGTGAAACTCCTTTTCATTTGGGGAGTTAGGAGATGGTAGAAGTTCAGTAAGTATGACCCAATGGTTCTATTTAAATGGTTTCCAGGTACTGAAGCAACATTTACATGTAACCACTTAATGTGCTACTCTTAAATCATCTTTACCAGCTCATAAAAGCAATTCCCGGAGAATCTCTACAAGAAAAAAGCCTTTACGTTCAATTTAAATCTAAAATGCCCCAAAGTATTTCATTCTCTCTTATCCTAGAAACACTGAGCACCCAATAATTGAAAGACTACATATCAAGTACTATGTGCACAATGATCTTATTTCATCCTTGTTAAAACGCCACAAGGTAAATGCAGATAAGCAAACTAAGTTAAGGAGGTGAGGCAATCTGCCTCAATCTTGGCAGGGCTGGGACCTGAAACAAGGGTTGCCTGACAACCTTGCTCTTAGTCACTGACCAAAACTGATCATTTATCACATGCCCCAAACTTCGCTTGGTACCATGAATACAATTCTCCAAACACAAGTCTCACTGCAAACTTTCCAGCATTACAAATGTGCTTCTCCATTAAACTCTACCCCTAAAAATACAGCTGCTGAATTCGCTGATAAAATTCCTATGAAAAAGAGGCCTTTGAAAATATCTATGGAAATTATCTTAACCAATAGCTGAGTAGTTCCTAGTCACCAAGGACCACTTAACAGTCTCTGCATACCTGGGAAATGCATCTTATTAACACAGAAAGCTGAAAAGTCTTCCTCAAACCCTATCTACAACCTTGCCACTCACAGACTAGTCTTGCACCAGGTAGCAAGACCTGGAAAATTGTTAGAGACTGCTGGGTCTCTGACCCAATATCTGCTGCATCCTAGGAGACTCGTATTTAAAAGTTTGAGACATGCTGGTTTACATCATCTAAATCAAGTCACCATCAGAAATGCTAATAACCCAGGAAGTAAAAAAAAACAAAAAAACAAAACAACATAGAAATCATTAGTCTCACAGATGCATTCTTTTCATCATCCAAAGAACTATTCAAAAGAGGGTTATCATTCATTGTTAAGCACAGTGCTACAAGGGCACGCTAATCTGAATTTACAGGCAGGACTTCCTCCAAATTTTGAAGGAGGGAGTCCTGACTTAATCATCTCTCATAAAACTAGGCCTTGGTTACCTTGTTTGTGGAATTAAATGGTAAGTCCAGTTTGCCTCTCAAGTCCTGTCCAGTTCCTATATTAGAAGATATGAAATATGGGAGAATTGCTCCCCTCCACCCCCATTCACTGTTCATATTCATGGGGGAAAACTGTTCTGTCAGGTAAGAAAGGGACATCAATGTTTGGAGTCACACATTCCTGAATTCAAATTCTGTTTCTGTCCAATATTAGCTGTATGATCACTGGCAAGTTACTTTCCCAAGCCTCAATCCTCTCATCGTAAGTTGCCAATATGTCCTACTTCAATATTTCAATAGTAATAATAATAATAGGTTCAAGTGAGTAAAGAAGCTTAAAACTTTAAATATGGTCCAGTATGTATAGGGTATGGGTACACATGTTCAGCGTATGTGTGTGTGCACACACACAATACATGGCTGATAACATGAATGATAACAGTACCCCACTTATATGAGATTAATTTCATTTCAGCCAGTAGAACAATCTTAAGGGGGAAAACTTTAAAGCCAGGGCTCTGTCTCTTACATGCCAGTCTATTTGTTGAATTTACCCATGCCTGACTTAGCCATTAGAGGGAAACTTGTACAGACCCAGTTATAGGATGAAGGGTGCCTATTGATTATAAAATACTCCATTAATGAATGATGTTTTCATTTTAATCACTTAGAGATATGTGGCTTGCAGCTACACAAACTTCCAGTATGAAAAAATTCATGTACAAAAATGGCCCAAGATCTATTATTAGTGTTTAATAAATGCATCTACTGAAACTATGTATATAGTCTAAATATTTTATTTGATTGTGATTTCTCCCTGCCTTCTTCCCAGTCTTTTAGCCCCCTAACAGTAGCAACTAACTTCATCTGATACATAATTAAACCTTCTGCACATAGAGGTTGAGTCCAAGAGGTTTAACAGAATTAGAGTAGATGACCATGTTTTGAACTGTCAGCATGCCAGATCACTAAAGTCTTGTCGATGCTCTTAAAGTTTGGAAATAAGACATTGGCATCTGTAGCATTAAAATAGTAAAATCTTTTCTTGAGCAGCTAGTGCACGGTAAAGACTCTTCTGAGTGAGGGTACTCAGGGCCCTAGGCCCATCTATATGCAGGAAACAGCCAGTTCACACACAGTTGGAAATGCTGGGATCTAGACATGCCTAATCTACCCAGAGGCCCTATGTTCCACCCAAAAAATGAAATCCAGGACCATTAAGAGCAACTGTAAGTTCAGAGGGACAAGAATGAGGGAAAAAATATGAAAAGTCAAGAAGTCAGTAACTCTCTCCTGCAAACTATGGTCAATCCTGCAGTATTTTCTAAATCCACCTAAGCCCCAACAAGGATGATTCTGGGGTCCCCTTTGATGAGCCTGGCGCCACCCTCCCATATCAGAGTTGCTAATATAGTGGAGCATACCATTAGAATGCATTTGAAAGCATCATATCCTGAATGAAAGATGAATCCCCCAAGAACTCAGCACTTCTCAAAACTTTTCAGTGATGCTTTTGAAGCATTCAGTGCCAGTCCCCCTGCCCCCAATAGGCCCAGGCCTATGCAGTCTCAGCATCTAAAACAGTGATTGGCAACTGATAAGCTCAGCTCACCTGATCAGTAATAGTGTACTAAGTTTCAAATTTTAGTGCCAAAGGAATTTGTTACAAGTCCATATTTCATCCCAGTGATCTGACTGAGTAGGTCCAGGCATGGCTGGGAGTCTGTATTTTAACAAGTACAGTCAGGTAATTAATAAGGGATCACCCTTTGAGAAACACTGGCTGGATGGCACTGGGCACCCACTGTGCACACTGTCATGTGCACTCTGGGGTCATGGAACAAGGCAGCTAGAGCCCCACAACAAAGCAGGAGGAAGAAAAGTGGAGGAAGCAAAAATTCATAACACAAATACTGGCCTATGAAAACATGCTGGGCTCCATCCTACCTGGGGCAGGGACTATTTAAGGATAACTGTTAGCCTCTCCATAAGGTCCAAAAGAAGGATGCCCAGTATCTCTCCAGCTAGACTAAGGGGGACAAGGCAGTGGAAGGAACACCAGGAGAAATCTCAGAGGTGAGCAAGTCCACAGTCTATCCTGAAACAGGTTAGGCATTCTGCTGTTACTGGAGAGAATGGGCACACTGGGTGGTATTTAGGAACTGGGGAGAGGCAGGAGGTTAAGCCTGGAAAAACAGTGGGGCATGGGTTTTATATTTAAAAGAGCAATACAGTAGCTTATACCACAATCTGTAAGTCCATGGTTTTCACCTTTTTTAAAGCTCAGGGGTGTTTTCTTTTTTTCCAAATTAAAGTGTCCCGTTTCTAAGAACAAACAACAACAAATTCAGAGTTGCTCTGGTAAAAGTACAGTGAAACTCAAATTGTGCCTCTTATGTGTATGACCTGCACAAAGGACACACCCTTGGGTGGTGGGACATGGTCAACTCTAATGCTGTGACTGAGGGAGATGGGAGTTTCAGAATGACAGGATCACCTGAAACTAGAAAGCTAACCTTGTTGAATCAGGAGCAATGTTTGATGACGGGAGAGGTTTGGGAGTAGGTGTGTCAGTGTATAAGCTGGGCTGGGGAAGGCCAAGATTGCAGAGGAATGGTCACAGAGAGAGGGGGACAATGGGCCACATTTTTACAATATGGCAGACTCAAGATATAAAGTGAAGATTGGATGGACTAAGGTATATGACAGTAGAGAATTCAAGGAATAAGCAGAAATTTCAACTTTGAATGCCAGGCATGGTGGAGCGCACCTGAAATTCAAGCATTAGGAGGCAAGAGGCCTTGACTTCACAGGTTCAAGACTACCCTGGCCAACACAGCGTGACCTGGTCTTGAAATAGCAGCCAGCCGAGGTGGCAGGCACCTGTAATCCCAGCTACCTGGGAGGCTGAGGCTGGAGATTGCTTGAATTCGCGAGATTGGGACTACTCCAGCAACATAACAAGACCTAGTTTCAAAAGAAAAAAAGAAATTTCAACTTTGAAAAGCTGGCAGTAGATTGATGCTGTTAATCAGCACATGGCAGGTTGCTAAAGAAGAGCATGGAGTGAGACTAGCTCAGCTATTGAATAATCAGCACTGCACTCAAAGTACCTGTGGAACTCCTGGACTCTTGGAAGTGTGTATCCAGAAGAAGCAGTCAGGGCTAAAGAGGTAGATTTGCAAATGACAGTCACATTACTATGAATATCACAGAAGGGAGAGTCATCATGGGTAGAAATCAGTAACCTCAAAGGATTTATTGAGACCTGACAAGTGTGAGGTGCTGATCTGGGATGTGAGGACAGAGCAGTGAATAACAAAGCCCTGTCTCTGTAACACTTGGATCTCAGGCACAAAAGGGTGGCAAGCGTCACTAATCCCACAGGGAAGATAAAACATGGCAGGGTCATAAGTGGTGTGTGTATGATACTCCATTTAGGAAGCCTTGTTGAGAAGATGCCACTTAAGCAGAAACAAGCTGGAGAGGAAAGTGTGGGCCTGGCAAATGACTGTGGGAAGAGCAGGAGGGACCACTGGTGGCAAAGACCTAGGCTGGGATGATGCTGAATGAGCAATGGTGTCAGAGAGCAGAAGAGCCTGGGCAGCAGGGAGAGTGACAGGGAAAAGAAAGAGACAGTGTTCTGGCCAGGGCAGGATAAACCTCAATCACAAGAAACTTGCAATCACTGTTGCAAACTACTACAAGAAATTTGGCTTTTGCTCCAGGTGAAAAGGAGGGCAGATAATGCTCTAATTTAAGTTTCGAGAGAACACACTGGCTGCAGTGATAGGAATGGACTATGGGAATTAAGGGCAGAAGCATGAAGAACAGTCAGGTGAGAGAGGTAGTGTGGCCCAGGCTATAGGATGCAGGGGGGAGAATTAATGGGATTCTGGGTGCATATATTTTGATGGTAGAATCAATAACATTTGTTGATAATGCAGGTAGGGAGGTGGGAGGAGACAGAACAAGAGCTGAAAAGGGAGGCAGAAAGAAGAAAAAGGAGAGAGTAAGTGGGGAGGTCATAGGAGGAGGGTGTGTAGATGAAGGAAAGGAAGGAAAGTACAGAAGGAGGAAAGAGGAAGGAAGAGGAAGCAGGATTAAGGGGGAGGTTAACATGTAACTTCAACTTGGGGGTGAGAAACTGGAAAGAAGAAATTTGTTAAATGCTCTTATCTGAGATGGAACAACAGAAGGAGGTAAATCTAAGCAGGAAGTTGAGGTGGCTGACATTATTAAGGTTGATATGCTTTACATATTCACATGGAGAAAGGAGGAGCTGGATGAGCACATGTAAAGTTTTGGGAATTACCAGCAAATATGGAATGGAAAACCTATAATGAGATGAGATCACTGGTGTGGATGGGGAAGAGGAGACCTAAAGGTAAAAATCAGAGGAAATGGGGTGAAATGAAAAAAAAAGCAGAGAGTACCAATCAAAGGTGGTTTCCAAGAATCAAGAGGCAAAGACAAGGTTTTAATTATCTAGAAAAGAGGAGGAAAAACTTCATCCTTTACCTCCAACAACAACAACAACAACAAAAAAAAGCCCCACACTTAATTCCTTAGCCATATAATTATTTTAAAAGTAAATACATACTTATTGGAGTTTACTAACAAAAATGCCAGTAATTCTGTGGAGAGGTTCTCCATTCATCCAATTGTGTGGGGGGGAATGTTGGCTTCCTAACACTGAATTCAAATAAGCTTTTCTAGGAACTCCTGGTGGATGTATGAGTGAAAAAAGGGAAAATGTGGGAATATCAAATCTGGTGGATGTATGAGGGGAAAAAGAAAAAAATTGGGGGATATCAAATAACCACATCTAAAGTGATCATTTATTAAGTACTTCCTCTCTGCCAGGCACCATCCTCAACAACCCTGAGAAAAACTTGATGGTAATTCCTATTTTACAAACAAGGAGAGTAAGGTTTATGGAGGCTACATCACTTGTCTGTCATCACAAGGTAGGCTGAAAGGTAAGACAGACCAGGAGGTAGGTGGGAAAGGAAGATTGTAAGTCAAGGCAGCCTAAAGATGTTGTGGAATTCCAGGTTGCCTTCTCAGATGCTGGCTCTGCCAGGATGAACACTGTCTTGGAAGCACTCCTGAAAACCTCCACTCTTTCTAGAAACTTGTTTCTGGGGAGAAAGGACCTCTAGAATACAATGTGCTTAGAACTTTGAGGGGTGGGACACAGCCTACATGCACTTGAACTCCCAGAAAAGTGGAGAAAGTTCAATAAAAGTTATGGGATGAATGATCAAACTTCGCACAATGACAGTAAAATGTTCTTTTCCCATAACGAAAGTGAAAATGTTTCGAAAAGGGAGAGGCTCTGTATTTTCCCCACACCCAACCTTTTTGGGTCCCCAGAAAAAAAGCAATGGTTCCAAGTGTTAATTCTTATAGATGGGTGCTAATTTCAGGAGGAGGAAAGGTCTATCACTTTTATGACCAGATTTATGTCTATTAACTAAATTTTAAAGAAATCTGCCACATTTCTTCCTAAGACTCAACCATAGTAGATAAAAGTTCATCTGAACTAAAGATCTCACAGCCTTTGGGACAACGTTGAGCTGTTACTCTTGGGAACACGCTGCTTGGCAGCTACTCATGTACTCAGTTGTCAAGATTTTCCTGACATCATGAAATTTAGAAACACTGAGAGATCGAAAGTGTCAAAAAAATCCGCGCTCTTTTGTGTTTAACAGAGGGAATTTGTTGAGGGGTTGAGCATCAGAGTGAAAATAAATTCATACATACTAGAAAACCATAGTATTAAACATTAGGAAGCAAACCTGGGCGGGCAGGAGGATACAGACTGACTGCAGGGTGAGATGTGCTCATCTAAACGGGGTAGTCAGGAAGGCCTTTCTGAGAGGATGCACTCAAGCAGAGCGCGGTGAATGCTAGGAAGTTCCACTCTGCTGACGAGGTAAGGGATTGCCTTCGCCGAACCCCCAGCGCCAGCCAGGCGTGTGGCTCCACTGAACTACCTGCCCGGAGGAGAGAGACACCGAGGCGTCCCAGGCAGTTTAGGCCACGGCCTAGGGTGGAGGCGTCGCGATGCACCGATACCACCACCACTTCCCAGGGTGCTGGCTTAACTTTCTCAAGTGCGGTTACAGCAAGGGTCGCGTCCTGGGCGCCCCATGAGCCCTTAGGGGTAACCAGGGCAGCAACGCTCTCCCCACTTGACAGCACCGACCCGGCTTCCCCGAATTCCCCATCATCTTCCACCGCCCAGCCGCGACGCCCGCCGCGGGCCAGCTCCCTCGGAAGGGTATAAAGGCGAAGAGCTGCAGAAACTTTCGGGGCTGCGCCCCACCTCTCCCTGCCGGACGACAGACCACCGAAAGCCTCGAACCCCGGCCCAGACCTCGGCTTCCGACCGGACTCGGCAAGCGCGAGAGCGCGCGGGCCGCTGCGGCGGCGCGGCAGGGCCAGGGTCTGAGCCCCGCAGCAGCCGGGTTGGGGCGCCGCGCGCGAGGCGGGGGAGGCGCCCTCCCGGGAGCACCGGCCCGCGGTCCGGCCAAGACAAAGCGGCGGCGCGGGTTCAGCGGGTGCACAGCGGCGGCAGGGCCCAGGCTGGGGTCGGACGCGGCGGGCCCCGCGCCCCCTCACCTGTCGAGCCAGAAGGTCCAGGGCGAGTGCAGTGGGACCCCGCCCGGTTCGGGCCGCAGCGCCGATAGCTGCTGCAGGCCGAGCGGCGTAGCAGCGCCCGCGGCGTCCGCGCGGGGCCCCGGCGGCTCCCGGGACCTGGCGGGGGGCGCGGTGGCCGGGGGCATCGCCATTTTCTCCGCCCCGCCTGCGAGGCCGGTGGACGCAGGGACAGCGGGGCGAGCGGCGGCTGAGTCACCCTGCCCCTGCCGTCCCGCCCCGCCCCGCCCCGCGCTCCCGGCGCCCCGCCCCGCCCCGCCCCGGGCCCGCTGCCCCCCGCCACCCCCTGCCGTCCACGCCCGCCTGGCCTGGGAGCTCCGCCGCCCAGAGGCCAGACAAAAGCAGGCCAGCTCACGGTGGGGTGGCGGGAGGGTTGAACTCGGGTACCCGCACGGTCCCTAGGGCGGGGGAACAGAACGGCTGCGAGGCGGACCAAAAGGAGGGCAGTGCCTCCGCCAGGGACGGATTAACGGGCTAAGGGCGTGAGGGGAGCCATGTGGGAGTGGGTTCTGCAGCCAGAGCATCTCTCCGAGAAGGGTGGGTAGAATACAGAAACAGGAAGGGGATGGAAGGATAGACCAGTGAATAGAGTCACTTGGAGGAAAAGAAGGAAGGTGGGTAGGGACAGAGAGGTACTAGCAGTCTTGAGGATGAGTGGGAAAGTGGGCAGATGAGCCGTTGGAGGAGGTATGGAAGGACAGATGGAAACACAGTTGGATGTGACAGATAGATGGCAAGAGGAACCACTGGCCAAATGGGTAAACAGACTGGAATGCCCCAGAGTGCACTAAGAAAGAGCCAAACAGTACCACAGGAACCGTGCATTTGGGCATGCAGTTGCAGCAGGTCAGCGTTGCATTCTTCATGGTGACAGTATTTTTCCTGATTCATATTATTTGAGGGACCTGAACCCCTATCTCCACCTTTTCTAAGGTCATCATGTACTGAGAGCAAAGGGTCTAAGCTTAGTGTAAAGTATGGCTAACACAAAGTAGTGTCCGCAAAGTAAACCAAAGTTTTCCAGGCTCGATCTAAAGCACCAGCACCAGAAGGAGGAAACTGGTACTCTTAAGCATAGAGACTCTGCCTCTTGCTCTTCTGTGCGCTGAAAATCTCTGAGCCCTGAACTGGAAAGGTGCTGCTTGCACAGCCTGAGGGGTATGTGAACACACCTCATACCTGGTATGGGCATGGGCACCCTCTTAAAGGCTGACTGTCTGGATAGTTCCTTTCTGCTCTTTTGCAGCTATGAAGGTAGAATTCCATCTTCTGATAGCTTTGCTACCTGGTCTTGCATAGGTGCTGCTTTTAATTTAAGCATTCCCAGAGATGGACTAGCACAGGAGTTTCAAAACCAGATCAGTTCAGGGGCTTTGTAGGCACAGTAATCACCTACCATGAATCCTATGTTAGGTGGCTTCCCTAAGAGATATTGAATAAAATGAAAGGTATCAGATAAAACAACAGCAACAAAAACAAGACTGTTGCTTTACAATCCTTGCTTCAAGCATAACGTCTATATAATATGATGATGATTTATTTATTAAAGCCTTACAACTCTGCTATAGGTACTTTTGGTTAGATACATACTACTGTGTTTTGTATGGAAAAGAAATTTTTTCCAGGAAAACACAAATATGGCACTATGTATGGCACTTTATTAACTCATTTAAACTTCACATAATCCAGTGAGGAAGGTATACCATTATTAGCCCATTTTATGGATGAGGAACAGAGAAGTTAAAGTTAACACTAATGTCATATAGCTAGTAAGTGATAGAGTCAGATTTTGAACACAGATAGTCAAACTACAGAATCTAGGCTTTTAACTTAAAGGCTCTACTGTTTCTCTAACTGGAAAACTAATAGGTTACATAGTAAAAGTGATGTGATGTATTTTAAGTCTCTCTCCCTCCAAAAGCTGTCAATCTTCCTACCCAGAGGAAACCAAAGTTAACAGATTCCTCCAGGAAAAATGCAAGTATACACAGAATAGCATTCATCTAGATATATAAATTATATACCAATTTCTCTTTTATAACAGAAATAGAAGCATTTTATACCACTGCTACAATTCCTTATCTTAATGTGTATTTGAAATTTTTTTCTCCATATCAAAAGATATCAGTCTACTTAATTTCAAGGGCTGCTAAGTGTAATCCATTCTGAAGAAGTAATGTAATTTAATTCACTAGCCCTGAAGATTTAGTTTACAGCTATTTTCTTTTACAAATAATACTGCCACAAGCATTTATATATTTACTGTCTTTCCTTATTTCAGAAAAGTCTAAAGCAAAATTCTTGCGTACATTAAAAAATTATTACACATTGTTAAAATACTATGCAAAATGGTTATGCAAATTTATAACCAATTGATAAAAAATTATTGAACCTGAAATTGCATATTTACTAAGTGCCATTTATCTTTACAAATTCTATGGCATTGGTAGAGAAGGAGTTTTTGGTTTCTAATGATCACAACTAGTCCATATCAAGTTTAGCTTCTTCATATATCCTTTATTAATACTCTCAGGTAGAAAGAGTTAACATCTTTATCACAGTTTCTTAGAAAGTATACACTATATAATAAAGTACATTCAGAATTTAGTACTAGAAAAGGTCTAGCAATTCTTTTTATTGCACAATAATTATATACCCTACTTCCTCTCTTTTTGCTTTGGCTTCCAGGATGCTCAAAATTGTAGTTGAAGCTGAATCACAACATGAATATTAGCCAATGAAAAAGCACCCCATTTCATATTGATTTAGTCCTGTTTGTATTTTGATAACCTAATTGCATCCTACATCATGAACCTCTCAAATTTCTTTTGGAAGTAGGTGGTATACAAATGAATAAAATTTAAGTGATTTTAAGATTAATAAAGTTAGGCCAGTCAATAACAGGTAAGAGGCAAGGTGAGAACAGTGAGCTTTCATTTCCTTCCTACTTACATTTCATTCCCTTCCTGCTTACTTTCATTCCCTTCCTGTTTAAAATGTCTATGACACTTAACTATTATTGTTCTTCAGAATCCTCCTAAGATAACAAAATAGGAAAATATCCCCTTCATCCCCAGTTTGCAAATGAACAACAAGAATTTGAATTTTAGGACAGAAAGGAAATTTGGCGATTGTCTAAACTAACCCATTATTTTATAAATGAGGAAACTGAGGCCCAGAGAGAGGAGGTGACTTACCTGAGGCCACAGCTCTAGGAAAGGACAGTCATGACTAGAACGTGGGTAGCTGGAGATCCAGGCCAGGGTGCTCTCTCATTGTGTAACACGCAACTCAGACGACTTGGGGTGGCAGAAAGGAGGAAGAGAAGGTGACCCCACAGCCCCTAGCAACGACAACAACAACAACAAAAAAAGGACTTGAGGCACTCATAAATAATTAAGCAATTAGCTGCTGCAGCTACTCCCCGCCCCTCCCCTCCAGCATCCAGTCACCAAGGCAACTTGGGCAGGGTGCCTGCTGGTTGCCTAGTAACAGTGTGGTCTGCTCCCCTGACATGCTCCCTAGGCATCAAAGGATTTGAGAGCTGGGAAGAGCCTGAGACAAGGATCACTATCCCAACATCTTCATTTTCTAAATAGGGAAATGGAGGCCCAGAGAAGCCGAGTAACCTGCCCAAGGTCACACAGCTACTCAGGAACAATCATTTCCAATTGCTTTCCATTGCACTAGGGTTGCCTTGGGGATGCTGCACATGGAAGAGAGGAGAGCTCTCCACAGTTCCTAGAAGAATAAGAAAGAGTGAGCAAGCAAAGAAGAAAGAGACAGAGACCTTGAGCTCTCATATGCAATTAGCAGGATCTGGTAATCCCATCAGCCCAACTTTCACCATCACCATGGCAACATGGGTGAGGTGGGTGCTGGTTGCCTAGTAACAAGTGGTCCTCTCTCTTCCACTCACATCCGGCTCCCTGGGAGTCACAGGAACAGTAGACTGTTGTAGTTGGAAAGGAAGGCAAAGGTTTCTAACTCAGACTCCTCTTAGACCACTGAAAAAACTGAGTTTCCAGCACAGTGCAGAAAATCATACAGCCACAAAGCAACCACTGGCAGGGCTCATTGTTGGCCAATCAGACTCTTCTGAATTCCCTCCATTTAGTGCCTCTATCACAGCACTGTAGGGAGAGAAACAACTCAATGAAGTCAAATTATGGGAGGGTGGAGAGGATGGCTGTTTCTAGAGATTCTCCTACTGTTGTGTAAATGGTGGTAATTCTGCACACAAGGCCTGGACACAGGAGGCTCTGTGCACAGTAGTTAAACAAAGGGCCTTGCACATCAGCAATCCTGAGTCAATGACCAGCTGGCATGCCTCAGTTTCTACATCTGAGAAATGGGCACCAGTAATCTCTAACTCTTGAGTTGTAATTAGGATGAAATAAGAAAGGGTGAGTCAGTGCTTAGTACATCGTAAGATGTAGGGAATGTTAAGCATTCATTTATTCTACATTCAATAATTATTTGTTGCATGCCTGCTAAGCAAATGTCACTGTTCCTAGGTTCTTAAGATTCATTAGTGAGCAATACAGACAAAAGAAATCCCTGTATCATGGAGCTTACTCTCCAGTGGAATGATGTATAAAATATATAATTTAAATGTTTGTTGAATGGGTGGAAGAACTCACTGGCAATGTGCTATGTTTATGTTATTGGACTCCTTCTCTAAGACTGAGATGTTTCCTGTTTACAGGATGTGATGCTATAAATATGCAGGCTGTCTTGTACGTGGGAACTCTGTTTTCCTTTCCTTTAAAAGCTAAGAAGAAACAGGCAGGCAGTGGCCATAAGATGGCAGACCTCTGTCTCCCTAGATACAGAGCCCAGACCCTGACTGAAGCTTCCAACAAAGACAAGTGCTACAGTCAGTCAGTCCTAGGGACATGGCATGGAGTGGTGGAGTAGACCTGGAACTCCTCTAGGACACAGGATGTATTTGGGGGTGAGGGTTGCTGAATATGGTTTAAGAGTGATTATGTTAGTGAGACTGAATTCCACTCTTTCTCTAGGAACCTGGCATGGGCAAGCTGTGTGACCCTGGGAAGCTATAAAACTTGCTGATTCCAGATTATTCATCTACAACACGGAGATAATGGCAAGAGCTTCTCAACAAACTGCACTGAGGCATAAGTGAGAAAATAAGTCTGATGCACCTTGCACGCTACACATAGTAAAAACTCAACTAATGTTACTTATATAGAATCTAAGAGACCTTTGGAGGTCTGGTTCAAAGTTGAAAGTGGGCAAGGAATAAAGGAAAATGCAATTGTTAATCATTTATAATGAGAAGATTGTGATGCTCCCAGTCTAAGTTTGGAAAATGTGACATGAAGGGTCATTTGTCACACATCCCACACCCATAACTCCCTTTCCGCTATAGAGCCCTATACTCTTCTGCCTCCTCTGGTTCATCTTCTTTATTTCCCCTGGAACCACCCATTCAGGTCCCTGTCTCCTGAGTTCCAGCCAAGTACAAAACCCTCATAACCTCTCCCAGCTTCTGACATCTGGCCTTCTAAACCCCTGCCAGAGAGCAGCCTGAGCCACTGCCCCCAAATGCCAATTCAATCATGCGGAAAGTTCATTACAGGTTCCTACTGCTCTTGGGATAAAGCTTAAACTCTTCCCAGTGGCTAACAGGGCTCACTACCTTCTAGAGCCTTCCTGTTCCTCCAACCGTATGACTACACTCTTTTCTTCTTTGAAATTTCTTTGTGAGGAGAGGTAGCTGTACAAATTCTCTCCTCTTCTGAATCAGTCCTTGCATTCTGCCTGGCTTTTTCTCTCAGGCCTGCTGGCAAGATATTCCTCAGCCTTCAGTTAAAAAGCAAATCTTCCCCTCCCTGATTTCCTTCTTCAGAGAGGTCACAAGTCACACTGATCACCCATGTCCCACACCAGATTATCTGGCCCCAGAAGAACAGAACCTTCTGTGCACCTCCTTGCCCATGCTGCCCAGCCCTGGACCACCACCTGGTGGCACAAAGCTTTATTAAGGAAATGAATCAGGTATACAATAGTAGTTATTAAAAGGAATAGTTTCTGAATTCATCTCCTGATTCTCCTCTGCCACTTTATCCTTTCTAAAGATGGTATGCTACATTTTTTTAAGAAGGCATCTTTTTCCTGATACTTTTCTGCTCTAAAGGCTACTTTTCTGCTCAAAAGTTCCTAATGGCTACCTCTCCCTCATAGGTTGAAGTCTGAAATCTCCAGTGTAGTATTTGAAAGCCTCCTCATGGACGTGCATTTTCAAGTATAAGTTCAAATATACTTGCTTAGGTATTTGTATATATACCTATATTTCTATATCCTTAGAAATATAGAACTCTATGTATTTAGAAATACATTTCTTCCAAACAGACTTGTCCCTGTTTCTCTGCATGCATTTTCAGCTCTCCCACATGAGCCCTAGAGAGCAGGGCTCATATTGTGACTTCTCTGTCCCCCACTGTGTCCCTTGTTCCTACTGTAGCATCCAGCACATGGGAGATTCAACTTCACTCACTAGATGAATCCTTTAATCCCCATTGAGTCAACTGCTGTGTGTGTGTGTGTGTGTGTGTGTGTATGCTCTGTCACACTCTTGCCTGAAGTCCTTCTTTTCCCCCTATCCATTCACATCTCTAACCATTCTTGAAGAGTCAGGGCAAATGTCATCAGTCACCAAGCACACACCTGAAAGTGGCAGGGGAGCCAAAGTGTTCCAGAGCCACAGCGGAACAGATGCCCCCACCACTTTTCTCAGGAATCCCTGGCCCTGGCAAAGGAACCCTGTAAAGTAAGTGTGATTTTGCCTGCTTAAAAAAAAAGTCACAGGTATTTGGTTCTGTGGCCAGTTGAAGAATTCAGATGAAAGGACAGGATGTCACTGACTAGAAGAACAATGATTCATACCACTAAATCCTACTATTAAACACTTAGATTGGTACCAAAGCTTTTCTCCATTATGTACAACCTGAAATAAAAATACTCCGCAAATCATGGGGTCCTTATTGAACAGTCCTTATTAAATGAATATGACAGAGTTGTAAGAACTGCAGAGATAAAAACCTAACCTGAAGAGGCAGGCTTGCAGGCCTTATTAACCTGGTCTTTAACAGGTTGTAGAGAGGGAGAGACGAGCAATCAAGAGGCAGCATGATCAAAAGAATGGCTAAAATATGTGTTTGCACCACACTTTGATTCTGTGTCCACATGATGGTTGTTTCTCTGTGACAGTTCTTGGTGGAGAGAGCCCAACATCTAGGCTGTTTGTACACAGGTGCTCTCCTTTTGACTCCTTGAGCATTTAAAGAAGAGAAGATAGAGGGACCAACCATCCCAATTTTCTTGAGACTGTTGGGATTTGAGCACTCAGTCCCAGAAAATCCCTCCTTGGTGAAGAAACTACAGTGGTGAACTAGAGTGGCAGGTGATGCTAGGAGCACTGTGTATCCCACTTGATTTCCTGCTTCCCCATGGAGGCATCCAAGGTCAGCAGCCAATTGCTTGCAAAACACTAAGTCAGTATTGAGTTGGCTACTTCTTTATAGCTAAGAAGCTATTTCAGGAATATGATTTTGTTTTTGTTTTTGTTTTTTTAATTTATTTATCTATATTTCACATCATTTCAATCCCTGGGGGTCACCCACCACCTCCCCCTCCCACCCGCTCCAGCTGGTCCCCATTCTCCTCTTGTGCAGTTTCATTTGGTTGACCATATATTAGTGAAACCATTTGGTTTCTGTCCCTTTCCATCTGGCTCATTTCTGCTAGAATGATTTCTTCTAGGTA